>JAEIIU010048101.1:0-15210 GCA_018874675.1 Drosophila baimaii | reverse complement strand
TTATTAGGGCACGTATTTACCTTAATTTTAGGCCATAATGGTCATTTTTTAAGGCCACGAATTACCTAAAAAGCATTACCTAAATTTTAGGTAATTTNNGCCTTGGCGCACTTTTTAGGTAATTTTTCCTAAAATTCTAGGTAATTTGAACACCTTTTAGGTCATTTTTTTCTCTGGGTGTACTTCTATCTAGATTTCAATATAAATGGGCTTTTAAAATAAAGTGGCTATAATGAGATTATATAATTAATGTAATTTATATTGTCAATTTAAGCTAATTTAGCTATAAAATATTTTCTCTTTAAAATATAAGGCAATTTAATATTAAATTCAGAGATATACATGTGTTAAATTAATTAGAAATTAATTTAAGAAAGGAGGGCTTTCCTGCGCTTCCATTTGTTGAACTTTAAAAAATAATAATATGGAAAAAAGTAGTTTGGAAAAAAGGAAGCATTTGGCGCTTAAACTTAAAGGTGATTTGTAGGTACCAAATAACAATGTTTTTTTTCTTAAACTTCCGTCTTATAATCGTTTAAGGATATTATTTTAGGGTATTTCCATTTTTCTCTCTCTGCTGCCAGTGCTATTCTTGTTATTGTTGCTCCATTACCTCGTTCATGGCAGTTAATTTATATTCGATGCATCTCTCTATCCTTTTCGTTAAGCTGAGCTTTTTTTCACTACTATTTTATGTTTTTTTTTTTCTTCTTTACCAACTTCCTTTTTGACGTGGCTTGTGAGTTGTTGTTGTTGCCGCTGCTGTTACTGCTGCTGCTGGCGTTGCCGAAGGTCGACGTCAGTCCTCGTCTTTTTCCACCTCTTCGTCTTCGTCGGTCTGTCGGTCGGTCGTCATTGACGCCTTTCTTTGTACTTAGTCTTCCATTTGCCATTTTGCCATGCAAAAACCCAAAGACAAAGGCAGGGCGAAAATAAACAAGTCAGGCAGTCAGGGGGTTTAGTGTTTCGACTATTAAATACCTGGCAATAAAGGAATTTAGAATGGTAAAATAATCGTTATACCCATATTGTTATAATATTTAATCGATACTTCTTCGATATGTGTGGGATGCATCGATATTTAATTAAAAACATCTAATAAATCGTTTTATTTTCAGTAATTTTACGAATTTGTAAGGGTTTTATTGGGTTTATTGGGTTTTAGCTTAAAGTATATATATAAAAAAGTCTTTTTATTGAAAAGTAGTTTTAAATGAAATTAAGTATACGCCCCATAGGGTGTATTATTCGGACGTGTTACCAGTTAAGAAGATTTCACCATAGTTTAGTACGAATATAACTCATGTATTTGTTATAAAAATTAATAACTTAGTTACCAAGTTTCAATCACCAAGAATATATAGTTTGAGACTCAAAGAAACTCTCTGAAAACATTTTTAAAACATAATAAATCCCAAGGATTTATTATAAATTTATTATTAAGTAATCTTTTAAGCTTAGAAATGTCTTACCAAGTTGTTCCCAAGTAGTAAAATATATAATACTTGATGGTTATACCCTTGGCACCCTTTCAAGTGCCCGGTACTAAAACGCAGCACACTTTGGAAGCCCCGCATTGTTTGGCTTCTATCGTGTAGTTTGTTTTGTTTGACAGTTTCTATCTGGAGGGGCTATCAAGAGTCAGAGTTGGAGCTTCAGCTGGAGTTGGACCCCAGGTTGGAGCTAGATCTGGAGTTGGGAGTGAGAGTCGGGGTAGCTGGAGTGGATGCAGCAGCCGCAGACTGTCGTTTTGTTTGCTTAATTGTTTGGTTTCCCCGTTTCGAACGGAGGTGGAGCCCCTTTGGGCAGGGAAAATCGTTCGGTTCACTTTAGGTGGGGGCGATATTTTCCAGGGAAATAAATTAGCTGATTGAGGATAACCGTAGTTAGTAGTGGAACGGGATGGCCATGGGATGGGGATCGGGATCAAATGGCGAATGGAATGGCGAATGCAAATGCAATGTACAAGTGAATTATCACCTCATGCATTCTGTGTGTGTCTCTTTGGGGATACAAGATATATCTTCATCTTGTCGGCTTAATGGAAGGGGAACTGGATGGGGAGCTGCATGGATACCATCGGTAACACGATTCGGTCTTGTTCTAATCATATACCATATCATTATTTAAAGCGCATTTTAATCTTCTTCCGCTGGAATGAATCTGCTAAAAACTATAATTACACTGGGTAACAAAAACAGTGCACATGAATTGTGAGATATATCCATTTTGTGTTTGTTTTTTAAGATTTAAGATTTTATTCAATATTATTTATAATAAAAGAAAATCAAATCAGTATGCCAATGTATGATAAATTTATGTTATTAATAGTTTAAACAATGCAACGATTGTAAAGCACTTAAGGCATTCACAATAATTAAAGTGAGAAAAAAGTCTTGGGGCCTGCACTTAAAAGTTTATTACTCATACGTACTGTTGCCTTGCCTAAGATACTTTATTTTTAGAAAAAGGTGGCGTAGACTTGACTCTAGTCATTTTATTTTACAAAAGGCATGCTTTTCTTTTAAAATTGAGAGAAAAAGGGCATTTTAACTGTCATACGTGTCGTATGAGTAATTTTTCCTTAAATTTTAATTTTTAAATAATTTTTATTTTCTTTGTTGACCAGTGTAATTATTAACCGCCCTGACTTTAATATCACCAGCAAATCAGATCACTTCATAATGATAATAATCACTCAGCAGAAATAACCTGCTACACGATAAAGAGGAAACCGAAAGAGCGAACGATGGAGCTCTTCGCTTTGGTGGAGCTCTCTTTCACCCTGGCTGCCGTGTCTTTCTCTCTCTCTTAAAGCAGAGCGTGCCAAACGAAATTCATTCATACGCGCAGTCGCCCAACCAGTTGTTGTTGTTGTTGCTGCTGTAATCGCCACTTGTCGCGCTCCCCACCAAATGCACTCTGCGCGAGAGCCCGGGAGAGTGGAGCCACCAAGAGAGAGCGCCGGAGAACGAAGGCCCCCAAAAGACGATCGATCGGTGGCTGCCGCTGCACAGTTATTTCTGCGACGCTCTCGAGTGCGGTTCGTTGCGGCAGCTCGTCCTCGCTCTCTCTCACTTCGTCCGAACGAATAAACAGTCAAACAATCATAATAAACGTAATTTAAACAATTAATCAAAACGCGACGATCGACGACGAATTGTTATTGCGATTGCAAGACATATACATATTCATGTACACACATCAGAAATGTTTATTTAATTGCATGCCAGGCCAGCCTTAGAAACCAGCCACAACAACAGCAACAAGTGCCAGTGAAATATTGTACTTAATTATTACGTTCGAAAAAAGTACCCCAGTGTGAGCAGCAGACGCGAGTGTTTTTGTGAGTATCAGCAGCGGCAGAGTGTGCGTGTGTGTGCGTGTGAGCGGCTTTATCAATTGCTCCACATAAAAGAAGAAAAAAATAGTTTGAATTGAAGTGTTTGACAGCGGCAGCAACCAGAATTTCGAAAAGGAGGGGTGACCATCGTCGGAGACCATCACAGCTTAAAACGGTAATTAATACAAACACACACTCTTGATTCGGCCATAAACAAATGATTCAGCAAATGTCCGCGCGCGAGCAACTGTAAATGCTGCGCAGCGAGACATTTGATTGAGCCGCCACAAATACAGCCACAGCGATTACGATTACAATTACTATCACAATTACATCGACAACGACGACGACGACGGCGGGTGACAAAAAGCTGCGACGACGACGCATGCTTGCAATTAGTATGTAACTGTTTCGGTCCACCTCTGCCGGCGCGGCCTGCGTCGCCGTCGACGTCCGGCAAAGTAGCACGCGCAGGGCTCTTCTCTTTCTACGCCCATTCCCCCTTCTCTTGCTGTCGGTCGCTCTCCCTTTGTGCGTTTGATTGGCGTGTCGTCTCCCCCGCATATCTACAGTGAACTCTGCCGTGAGATAACGGCTATCAATTAGTGAGGGGTTTTCAATAAAATTGGGGTTTCCGTCAGGAACAACCCCCAAACCCATATATACTGATTCAACAATCCATTCTTACTGGATTACTTGCTGTTGTGCTTATTACTTAGTAATACTATAATAATACAAAATCGAGATCCTTTGGTTTGAGAACTTAACAGGTAAAATGTTCTGTACTTAAAATATGTACATACTAGGCAAAGGGAGTCGACGCTAAACATTGTACATGAAAGCCAATAAATAATAATGCCCGTAAATGTGTAAAAATATTTGTAAAAGTATTTGTTTAAATGTTTGTGTAAGAACTTCAAAAAACGTTAAGTCCAGAAATAAAGAATTATACTTTTTCAGAGCCAAGCTGTTAAAAGAATGGCAAAGCACGCCCTAATAATTTAAAAAGAAACTGCCAACAGTTTTAAAAAATATTTATCGACAAAAAGATTACAAAACTTTGTTTGTTTATTTTTTTAAACATCCTGACTTACACTTACATTTACGCTTACACTTCAATATAATTTTAAAGCATTACAATAGCACTATGTCAAGAACATTGGAATCTCTCAATTGCCAGGTTGTCCTGTACTTAGCTTGGCCTTTATGACCATTTGCTTTGGACATTTTCCAAAGTATTATTTGCCATTTTGTCGCTTTCATTAATTGGCCTGCCTGTGAAATGGCTACCTGTCTCTTCCGCGCTCTCTTCGCAACGGTAAGTGCTAACTTGGCGCTCTCTCTCACTGCGACCCCCTCTCTCTGTCTGAGTTTATCTGTCTCTCTGTTCGTTGCCGTACACTTGTTGCTTGTTCATTGTTTTTACAGTTTTTAAGTGGCGCTCATATCCGGCGTTTGCCGTTTGTTGTTGTTGTTTTTGCTGCTGCTGTTATTTTATTTTTACTTTTTTTGCGTTTGCTTTTGGGCCTGATAAGCGCACTCACCTTCACTTGGCGCCCCCCTTTGCCCGGCTTAGTAGTTGTTGTTTTGGCCAAGTCTCCGCCGCTTGCTTACAGTTATTGTTACAGTTGTCGTGGCTGTATACGTGTGTATGTGAGGAGTGTGTATTATACCTGCATTTTATTTGCATTTCGCATTTTTGATTACAGCACTATTCTTCCTCTTCCCCAAATTCGCTGGCCTTGCCTTTTTTTTCGTTTATTTTTATGATTTTTCACTTAATTACGAGTATTTGTGGCTGCTAACTTTGTTCTAAACTAAACGCATGTGATTCAGCCAAAGTTTTGCCAAGTGCTAATGTCCAACTGTTTCTTGGGACCATGGCTCATTGAATTCTTCGGAAGAATTGCCTAATTGGAATGTGTTTTCCATTTGAAACTTTTACTTTTGTGCAGCTGGCTTTTATTACGATTATTTGAATCATTAAGTTTGTAAATCAATCGAATTTAGAGTGATTAAGTAGTTAAACTTTAAACTAAGACTTCTGTTTTTAAAGGAAATTGTGTTAAAGAAAGCTACGACTTAAAATAGGGGTGTTCCATCTTTTAATTTTAATTACTTATAGTTTTTCGAGACCATTTTAATTCCTTTAAATTCCCAGATATTATTAGACTTAGTTTTAGCAAGTAAAGTCGGAATACCTTAAACAACCCGTCTATTTTATGTTCGTTTGATAATTTCTAGCACATTTAAAATAATTTAAGAAATAATTCCAATTAAATAATTATATTTTAAAGATATAAGATATTAGCGTTTTAGCAATTGAAAAAGTAATAAGAAGTTCCGAAAATACTGTCAAAATGCCTTAAACAACCCGTCTGTATGTAATAAATAATTCAAATAAAATAATATTACTTTCAAGATAGTTCTTTATAGCACCTCAGATGATAGCTTATTTAATTTATTTTGAGAAACAAAACAGAAGAAACTCGAATACTTATCTATATTATCGAATACAAAAAGTATTTCAAACTATAAAGTACGTAGATTTTCCCATGTGACTGACTTTGCAGCCGTCGACCTATCAGTTAACTGCACTTCAGTTTTATATTCATTAATGTCAGTGAATTTTCGAAGGTTATTTATGCGAATTTGCTAAGAGTTATGTGTGTCTGTGCTTTAACCCCCAAAAGAGACACACGGCCGGGCCAGGCCAACTGTTGATTAACCGATCTCTGGCCGAGATGCAGTGCATTTGTGCCCGGCTGTTGCAGTTGACGTCTCAAAGTTCAGAATGTGGAGGAAAAAAACACATTTCGGTTGGCGTTTAATTAAAGTTCAGCACCTCACTCAACCCACTCGGCTAAAATCACGACATTTGCGATCATTAACACACAGGCGCAGGCACACAGCCACTCGCACACACACATGCGATCGAGTGTGGGCGCCCAGATCGGCACTCGATCATCTGGGGAAGCTGGGAGACAGACCTATACAACATATACACACACCATATACACCATATAGAGTGGATGATGCTTTATGAAGAAATATGATTTCATGCGGCGGCTCAAATCAAACAAACCCCGGCAGCAGCAGCAACGACAACAAAACGTATTGTGGTGGTGTGCTGCGGTCAGTGATTAACCTTAGGGTTCAGGCAGCAGAGATCTTTGATCTGTCAAAAGATCAAATTATAAAAATATATGAGCAAAAAAAAAATCAGAGACCGTGGCAAAACGCGAACGATCGGTTCAATTATGAGCTGTGATCTCCGCGGCGAAATACAAAAAAACGCTGACAGAATGTGTGGCGAGTACATAAAGTAAACTTCAAGTTACCCCAAGTTTTGCTTTTCGAGGATCGGCGGCAAGTTCATGTGACAAAAATGTCACAGTCAGCAAGCGAAAAGCCAAAGACGAAGCCTGGGCCCGATATCGGTTTCGGTTTACTCAACTTCCAAACTCATCTCGAAAATGGAAACAACCAGGGGGAACCGCGACGCGATCTTCGGCAAACAAAAACGCCCTCAATGCCCTCAAAGTGATCGTCACTTGCTTTTTATTATTATTATTATTATTTTTCCTCTTTATTTCGGTGGAGAACGGGTTATGGGATGATGATGAAGTTACTGTGCGGCAGAGGTTCGTTTGTCTTCGTCAAATATTTACTTTGGAGTCCGCTAATGACATGAAACGGCGGACAAAACAGGGCAGGGGAGATGTGAGGGCCGCAGGAAACTGTTGAATTTGTTATTATTAGCATTTATTTTATTTATTATCTGGGGATTTTCTTTTCATTTCTCGCTTTTCGGCGGCGACTCTATCGAGTGACAAGAGCGTTTGTGAGGTAAGCAGTTATGTGCCTGATTATATGATGATATCCGAGCCGCTTCTCACCCTCTGCGTGATTTTTTCAATGAGCTTTGCAAATTCCATTCACTAAACGGAAGTTGAGACGACGAGACTTCCCAAAAAGGTCAGAATAACAATTTTCCAGAATTTTGATTCCCCTTAAAGTGGAGTGTCAGCAGCAGAGACAAAAAAAAAAAAATACAAAATAAGAAACAAAATGGACATTTCATCAGGGCTGTGCGTGCTATTCCCTCAATCTGGTTTACCTTTGACTCTTCGTTTTGTTACCAATTTTATTTGGTTCGCTTCCAGACGCATAAATTTACTAATGGCTCTTACCAATCGAACGAAGCTTGAGTCTTGTTTCATTTAAGATTTAATGCTTATACTATTTTTTCTTAATTTTATTGCATCTCTGTGGCTGTTTCTAGTCTCTTTTATGGTTTATAGCAGAAACGTGTTAATGCTTGAATATATATATTTGTTAATTTCTGTCTGACTTTGTTTTGATTTTTAATATAAATATTTATATGCAATGAATGGAACGTCTGTAGGCATTTTTCTCCATATTTTTATGGCTTACACAGGTTTTGTTGTGTTTGTATATTGGGTTTGGATTTGGTTAATCTGAGAGCTTGTCTGGCTTTGGTGGGTCAAGAGTTGAAGGAGGTCTCCCAATAAGTGGGTGAGTGAGTAAGCCGAGCAGCTGGTTGAGCTGGACGGGACTGCTAAAATATTCAGATCGCTGAGATGAGGGTCAATGGGGCTATGGAGCATCGAAGGCTTGGAATTTTTTTGATGGAGAAGCAAAGCAAAATAAACAAAAATGTACAAAATAAAATTCCTGGAACATTTTTAGGTTGTCATTACTACCTTTAGGTTTGTTCTTAATCTTTCTTTATAAAGATGATTTAAAACTTACCTCTCTGCAGCTTTCATCTAAGTAAAACTCTAGCTAGAACTTGGTAGGCTTTAGTAGTATAAATCGTAGTTATATTAAGAACAAATAATCAGTTATTCAGTTACATGTTCCTATCCAATATAACCTCCTTTAGCTTATAAATCTAGACTCCCATCTACAATCAATTTAAAGGATTTACACTATATCACAATCACCTAACGATGTTTTATGGTCATTGGTTGCTTATAAGGATATTTTAAAGTCTTCAACAGACACCACTTTCCTCCGATCTTTGCAGCAGCACGCAACCAACATTGTCAGTCATGACCATAAACACTCTGCTCGGGCCCGCTTCCGCCTCGTTTATGTTTGACCTCCATTCCTCTGGGTATTGTGCCTGTGTGCAGGTGTCACTTTTCGAGTACAGTTGCCACACGACCGACCAGTCGACCCCTGACCCCTCGACCCCTTCGACAAACCCTTACTTCGCTCCGAACGATCTTTGTCGTCTTTCTCGCCTTAAAAGTTTTTCGTTCGTCCGTTGATTTTGTAGCTGCCATGTTTTTGCCCCACATCCCCGGCGACAGGCTTCACCTAAACTGGTGCAAAGCAAAGAAAAATAAAAAACTGAAATGAAGAAAACATGCAAAAAATAAAGACAAACTGAACCCAACAACACACTGATGCTGCCCACACGCCTCGACATCGACTTGACTTGGCCCGGTCCGTCTCAGATCTGGGATCCCAGGTCCCCGGGTCTTGGTCTCGGGTCCCTCTTCTGCTCTATCCAATGCTAAAAAGTCTCTGCAGTCAGTCTGTCGTCTGACACAGAGTTGAGTTGTAGTTTGGTTAACAGAAAAAACTGAAAATTGCAAAAAAGATAACTTACATTTTTGTAGGTTTCGACAGTGCAATTTAAAGGCTATGTTTTTGGAAGGAGACCTCATAGAAAATTGCTAGAATTTAGCTTTTAAAACTATCACAACAGGTTGGGATATATAGTGGCTTAAACTAGGATTCTTTACATTTTTATTACAAATATTTAAATATTATTTCATATTAATATATTGTTCAGGATGTCCTCAATTCTACAAAGATTTGCCCTAATTTCAATTGGAATATATTTGGATATGTCACACTTGTGTTTTAGAAATATTTACAATATTTTTAATCTTAAATTCTACTTCTCAGACCCTTAATACCCAAAAGTTTTATGAATCTCATACAATTAAATCTTGTTTTTTGGAACCCTAATTCCCTAATTCATCGACTTTGAAGAGCTTATAAAGTGGACTCTCTCCAGGTGCTATACTGCGGCACACACTGTATATCCTAGCGATTGACAGACTCCAAAGCAAAGATTCGATTCGGAGCAGCGTGTGCCGCGTAGCCAGTACCAAAACTATATAGTCCACAAGTATCCGCAAATACATATCTACATATCTACATGCATATATCCACGGGTATGCCAGATAGCCCCCACACACACACTCACTCGCCGAAGCTGACTATATTCAGATCGGTTCAAACTCTCGGATGAAGTGAACTCGAGGCGCGCAATATGTCGCTGTCATTTTGGGGACATGTTTGCATGTGTGTCGCACCCGAGAAGTATCTGTGTGTTTGGGGCTGCGTGTGCTGCTCTGCGGTGTGTGTGTGAGGGCAAACGGGCGTTCGTTTTTGAGGTCTGGTCGATGTCGGTGTCGGTGTCGATCGGTCGTTCAGTCACTCAGTCGGTCGGGCGCTTGGCATTAGCATTTTCAGTGTTGCTTTTATTTTTAGATGCGCGCAAAAAAAAAAGACAAGACAACAACAAAAATTGCAAGTGTCTGCGTTTGCCAGTGTGTGTGTGAGTGTGTGTGGCTGCGCCAACGCTTCGATATTGCTTGGAGGTGACTGACTGAATGAATGACAGACTGACTGACTGACTGACGAACCCACGACATTTTTGACATTGTGACAAACATCGCCCAAAGGCAGTGCGTTATGTATCTTATAAAGATCTATCTTAGGGAAGACAAAGGTCTGGAAGAAAAGCAAGAGGTGTTAGTGGAACTATTCCACAAGTCAAGGATCTACACTAGGAAATGGATCATATATTTAAGGATTCTCCTTTATTTAACAATCAATTATTGCAAAATAACATCAGAGCAGTAGCCGATATTCAAAGGCAAACTAAACAAAGTTTTATTTAATAGTAATAACAATGTTTAAGCAAAGAATATTATATTCTTTAGCTTACAAGCTCAATAAAGGATAGGCTAGGTAATTAATCTGTCTAGAATAAATAAACTTTGATATTTAGAACTTAAGAAATACGGTTTTGTCTATAAGATGTATCACAGTCTCGTAATGTTCTAGAAAACATTGCTAGAAGTTTAGTTTTACTACAATCAAAATGTTTATCTCAATAATAAACATTTTTCAAGGCAATGTTCTGAAAAATAAGAATGCTAAGTATATTGACCTCAATCAAAGCGGCATTACCTTAGTCAGACTGAATAAAACTAGTTAATGTATTGAGAAATGCGATCAAACATTTCCTTTTCGATTAGAAATGATTGGTTAAAAAGCCATATAAATTACAGTATCTGATACATAACTCAAATCCTACATAAATCTGCTTGACATGAACTCTAATTCATTTCGCTTTCACATCACAACACCTTATTAGTAATCCGCACCCATCTGCCTCCAAAACTAATGGAATATTTAACCGAAAAAGAAAGATTACTATGCTCCAGTGGCTGACAGGTTAAGAACGTGTTATCCCCGATATTTGTCTCTGTCCAAAAAATGTGCAGTGCAAGTTTTTCCCATTATATTTCGGTTGGCCTGTTGTTCCCTGCTGGAGGAGACGACGCGTGTTGGCAAACGAGTCAATTGGTATGAACTGTCGAACTGTCCTTTTTTTTTAGCATCTGTCGTTGTCTCTCTTTCTCTGGCCTGCGATTTGGCCAAACTCCGGTCGATCGTCCCACACACACATAAATGCGGCCAAGACACGGGCAATACTTCAACACACCTTGACTTGCCCCTCATCAGCCAAGCTGGCGGCGGCGGCGGCATTCTGTGGTATCTCTCTTCTCTCCAGGTTGTCAACTGTAGTCGCTGTCATTTTATTTTATTTTATTTTACTTTATTTTTTCTTGTGGAAGATACTGCGCCCTCTCACCTCTTCGATCCGCCTGTTGTGTTTTCTCGAGCTCGTTTTTCTTTCCTCAGTTTTTTTTTTTTGCCCAGATATTTGATTCATTGATGTACTGCGTGGATGTCGTTCGCTATATGTGATTTAACTTGTATGCGTGTTTGGCCCAAGAATATATGGCCTACACTTTGGTAATACATATATTCGTTTTGGGTTAAGATGAATTACAATTGTTGGAGATAAGATTGTGATTTAAGGACCCCTTAAGATTGGAATAACTTGGGACTTGGTAGGGTCTTTCATTTTTCTACATTTTTTTACATATTATATGTATTCCTTTTATAAAAATAAAATATATTATGTTACCTGTCTAAATACATTACTAAGAAATTAATCACTTGATGTTACCTTTATTCGTTAATAGATAGTAGAACATAAGTAAGCTTTATATCACATTAGGAATAATATGAGTGATGTAACTACTATAAAGTGCAATAAAAGATACTTCCACTTGGTGATAACTACTTGGGGAAATATTGCAATCGGAAATGTGTCAAAAACAACACGGGGATAACACTTGCGCTACTAAACTATCAAAATATATCAAGTAGCGTAAGGTATCAGCAAACTGTGTAATATATACTTTAGTCCCAAGCCCGACCTGCAGCAAAGCTTTATAATCTAATTTAAATACGTTTTGATATTTGTTTCTAGGAATCTCTAAACAATCTAAAATACGCTCTGCTCGAACGCTTTTTTTGCCTGCGCATATCTGGCGGATAAATAGATACATCTCTTATTATATTTACCTATTTATCTAACCGAAAGTTTGCTGTCATTTGACTTTTTGCCTGGCTAACAAACATATACACACAGTGCTTCTTATACCGCTTATAAGTATGGGGGGTATCTATATACATCTCTGAGCAGCAGCAGCAGCAGAAATGTATCTCGAACGGGCCAGGCCAGGCCAGGCCAGGCTGCCTTTTGTTCTTCTTGGCAGTTCGGAGAATTTTTTTGCGCTCAAGCGAACTTGCAAAAGATCACAGACCTTCTGACCTCTCGCTCTCTCGCCGAGCGCCCTGCGAACAAAAATATTGTATGTGCGAGCAGAAAAAAAAAAGAACAGAGACCTGAGTTGGATTGGGGCTGCCAGAGATACAGATACCGACCGAAGTACCACCACACAATATATGCATGTCCCCTTTGCCTTTGGCCCCCAATCCCCACCACGGGCCCCCATCGTCCTCATCCCGATCCGCCGATGTCGTCGCCGTCGCCGTCGCTGTCGGTCGCAGAGTTCTAAAAATATTTCGCCGCCAACTCAGGTCGCCGGTCGTCGCCGAGATCCCATCCCGTCATGGCCCGGTCGCCTCCGTTCGCCTTTTTGGTCTCGTTTTGGGTTAAGTGTGCGGATCTCGCATCTGCAGGCTGGCTATATATATATAAGTATATGTATATATGTATATATGCCAACGTACGCGTCCGCACATATAGAGTTATGTATATAAATTTCTTAATATACCCTGGCCCACAGGGTAATACTATTAGGGCCCAAAAGTTTACAACAGAAGGAGAAATGGTATTACCTCTTTTGAGATAAAAGGATGCACTATAGCTTTGTGAAAGTGTTCGATCCATTACAGATCATGACTATCACAAACTCTTAACGAATGATTCCAATAGGTTATTGAAACATAAATTGCTTTATCTTATATTTTAGCATTATTTAAATTACTTTTGAAAGGGTATCTTATTCTTCGAATAAAGAAACTTAACCCATTTGACGTCTGCGGATCTTGAGGTTGTGTTGTTCAGGTCGTCGTCCAGTTTTGATCGAAATCGATTTCGATTTACATTGAAATTTGTCGTCTCCCGATAACAAAAGTTCCGCCAGCCTTTGGGGGCGAAAAAGAAAACAAAGGAAAACAACGATCTTTTCATTAGAATAATGCGATATGGGCAATTAATATGCATATGTTTCCTATTCGACCGTTTGTTGGCTTTGTTGCGAAGTTCAATCGAACAACAACTGGGCAAATACGAAAGTGCAATGCAACACCGCCCGGCGAACAACTGCAATATGTGTGTGCCCACCTCTGGGTATACCCCCCAGACCCAGACCCAGACCCACTCCCACTACCTCCCACTACTCTACCCTCGCTTTTTTTTGAGCTGATTGACGAGTGACGAGGCCAAAGTATCAAATGGCCAGCGACGACACAGATATGCCTCCGTTTACAAACACACACTGTAGCAAAAACCACTATCGTCAATAAGTTGGAGAATTAAATTCTAGATTATTAGTGATTTGGTTCTGCATTTTGGAACTCTGTTTTAGATTTGATATTTATTTTATATGAATTATGTTATTGAATGAGGATTGTATCGATTAATTAATGTTAACTGTGAAAATGCATATGAAAGTTCAACACAAAAATATATTTAAGCTATATACATACATATGTACTTTGCTAAAAACAAAAACATAACAATTATAATATTTACTTACTTATGACAATTCTTAATAACGCATTTTCTAAAACAGTGTCATAGCCTTATAAGTAAGTGCCCGTATTCTTTTCCTGAAAAATTACTTTTTTAATAAAAGTATTTATAAAAATCTTAATTATATTAATCAATTTAATTAACTTAATGTTTTTTATTACATGTTTGATTAGTATTATTAATCAAAAAAGTTTATCATTCAGATTTAAAGATATACAAGGTTTCTAATAATTTTTCCACCGTGCAGTTACAGAACACGCCCACACTTTTGTTATCCATCAGCTCCAACCCCGACCCCAGACCCCAAGCTACCCCTTGCCCTTTTCTCCCCCTCACCCCTTGAGGTCTTCTGAAGTTGTAGAATTACTGTTGTTGTTTCTTTCCATGGCTTTATCGCGTTCTAGCTCCATCGTCTCGCCAGCTCGTTTCCCCCGCCACTTGAACTCTGACCAGCTGACCTTCGTGAACCCGCGTCGATGTGTGTGGTTGTGTGTGCAGTTCAAAAAGGGGGGATCTAAGTGAGAGAGATGGGGCTCGAAAAGAGACTCATTGGGCTGCAGAGCATGACACACAGTGGACACTAATCAGTTGTCCAACAGGCGAGTCTTCTGGCTCTATTTAGGGGTCTCCCATAATGATAAGGTCATAAGTTAGGTTAGGTCGTGCCGTTTTTATATCTGTTCTTTACATATAAGCTATTACTAACTTATTGACTTAATAAGGCGAAAGAAAGATCAGTATGCACCTGTTTAATTCCTGAGAACTCACTGTACTGATAAAGCGCTGCCAAAGCTCTCTTAAGTATCGCTCTCTTCGTTCCGTTTGTTTTGCTACACAGCTGTTTTCCGGCTCTTCGATGCTCGTTCTCTCTTTCTATGTCTCTCTCCGTCTCTTGCGCTTGCACGTGTGGTTTTGTTGTTGTTTCTCCGATTCTTCGCTTTTCCTCTTTACCGCTTCTCCACTTCTTTTTGGACACCCTGTACTTGTAGAATGAGAGGGTATTTCGGTTCATTGTTATTAATGTAAATGTGAACCCAACAGTACTGAGCACTAGTTCGTAGGTGGTGATATAAGTAGTTCCAAGGGAAGTACCACTACTTACTTTACTAACCCTATSCCATGTAAATGWTCCTTTCCGTTTTTGTATGAAATGTCCGCTTTTAGAGTCAATCGCCACCACATCGTTTACCGAGCACTAGGGACAAGGGTTCCCTTGTAATGGGTAGTACATAAGTATCCATGCTAGGGGTGGTGCTACGAGTACCTATGACTAGGGTTATGGGTACCCATACTAGGGTGATAATAAGCGTAACTACATGAGTACCCATACTAGAACGATTACTTCGATGTTCACCAACCATAGGGTCAGTCAAGGGAGCACCCAGAAACTAGGTGGTTCAACGTTCGTTTACCATAGGGTTAGTCAAGAATGTACCCATATACCCAGTAGTTCGTC
>JAEIIU010048100.1:0-21078 GCA_018874675.1 Drosophila baimaii | reverse complement strand
CCAAAATATTGGTTGGCGCACTTTAACTGCAGGATTGGTTGAATTTACCCACAGAAT
The DNA here is from genome assembly GCA_018874675.1 of Drosophila baimaii. Lineage (NCBI taxonomy): Eukaryota > Metazoa > Arthropoda > Insecta > Diptera > Drosophilidae > Drosophila > Drosophila baimaii. The sequence goes on along the minus strand of JAEIIU010048100.1, from coordinate 21,021 downwards.
TTTTTCTGTGCAGTGTACAAACATTAAACATTAATAAATTTACAAGATAAGATACTTTAAAACATTCTAATTTAACACTTTCAACATTTTAAAGTTTAATTTAATTAAAAAGCGATCAGATTTGGTCTTTCAAAATAAAGTATCAGAGAAGATTGCCCTAAATATTACCTTGGTTTCTTGAGAATAAAATAAATAAAATAAATTAAATGCTGGTTTTAAGATTTCCTTCCTGTAAGAGAAATATATATCTTTTCATAATATAAATCGAAATTGAATCAATAATTTTTTGTGAATACATACTGTCATTAAAGAAGGTTACATTTAAAATAAACAAAATATTCGTATGCTTTTTATTATTGATAGCTTGGCAAACTGAAAGATCACAATGGATATTCTTTCGAAAACAAGGACTATATTCAAGGGATAACTTAGGTTTCAAACCATAGGCTGGCAAATAAAATAAATAAATAAAAGTTTACTCAATAAATAAATCGAGAAAATATAAATATAAAAATTTAATTAATAGTAGGCACAAAACGAATTAAAATAAATCACAAATTTTTGTATTGTGCACTCCGAATCAGAGCTGCCGTTGCAGCGGGGAATTGGCAACCTGTTTCTGCACTTGACCATGGCAACTGGTTGCCGAATTGACAATTTCGCTGGGCATGAGCAGCCAACTGTTGGCCGTTTTTGCTGCCGCAGTTGCCGTTGTCAATTGTCAGTGTTTTGTATCTTTTGTTCTTGTTGTTGTTGTTGTATTTTCTCTACCCCGATCTCCCCCAAAAGCCTGGTTTATGCAAATTGCAATGAATTTCCATGGCCTAGCTCGAGTTCAAGTTCCAAGTGGGCGTTTGATTTCAATCGCGCAGAGTTTGCAGCGTTTTCACATACGCGAATGGAGTATCTCCATATGCTGCCTGGTTAGCCTGGCCTGGCCCGGCCTGGTGTCGACAAACGGATCCTCTGAGCCTGCTTTTCGTATTAACGGGGCTTGCCATTTCGATTTTATGTTTAGTTATATATTTCAGGCTGCTCGTTATTTTTCATTGGATTCTCCTTCATATTTGGCCTCTTGATCTCCGACGGTTGCCAATCTCGGGCTGGCGATCATTAGGGAAAATCATTTTTCACCGCACGTCGCGCATTATTCGTCGGGAAAGCGAACAGCTTTTCAATTTGTCGATCGCCGTGTGTTGATAGTTTTTCCATAATCATATATATATATATATATATATATATATGGTAGTTTTCGGGGGCCATTGCCTCTGCATTCCTGGACACTCTCTCGCATTCTGGGCGGTGTCCCAATCCATCGGATGTATCGCCTGCTATCGCGTAATTTGATCTTAATGCTCATCGTGTTTGCTTATGTCGTCGTCGGACCCCTTCCCAAAAATATATAAATTAATCTTCTCAGGGGCTGTTGGTAATATTCAATCGATTTATCGTCTGGTTGTTAGCTGTCAAGTGAGTGTCAGCGCTGTGACATTTGAAATTGGGCATGCAAGATTTGGATTTGCTTTTGGATGGAGGGAGGGAGGGATTCGAGTAAAGTGTGCGTGAGCGGACTCCCGGGCAGATTGTGGGATTTTGTCGATAAAAAAAGTACACTTTTCGTGGTCAAATATCATGAGGGGAGATATCATCGAATGGGTATTACTTGGCAAAGTCATTAATATTTGTAATTACTTTAAGTTAATTCTCGGGGGAGTTGATATTAGTGGGGGTAGTTGAGAGTATTTAGAAATCTCAGGGGGATATTTAGTCATAAAAGGGATTTATCTTAATTTGTAATCTGATATGTTGCAGAATATTATACATTTTGTATCTTTGTAATTTCCTTTTTTAAAAAAGATTTGAAAATATTACATTGCTGCTAAAAACCCGCTACTCCACAGAGATGCTGCATTCCGTGAGGTTTCGCTGGTATTTAACAGAAACTTAACAGAGGGAAATTTAACTGTGAGGATTTTTTTTATGTGAAAACTGCAGCAGATCTGGGAAATTATTTTTGTGAGGCTTTTTTGGAAATGGAAAACTTGAATGAAGGTAAGAAATTGTTAAGCAGACTTCGCTTATATGATTCGGCTGCAAGAAAATATGTTACTTTTATTAACTTTACAATTAACAAAAGTCTAGAAGTAAATTTTTTCTAGTTAATTTTCTTAATATCAATTTAAGAAGCTACCAATCCAATGCCAAGATATTCCCCACCATCAACTGTGTTCCGATCAAATCCCTTTGATAAACCCACACAAGAAAATTCCCAGGAAGTAGCCAATGTACATGCCCTGCTATCAGCCGATATGCCCTGCCTATCCGATTATCTCTACAGGGAATAATTATGCATTGCAGCCGCACATAATTTCAACTGCAACTCGAGAGACATTCAAATGCAGGGCACGTCGGCGCGGTCGTTAAAAATCGAACACGCACTCGAGCCATCGAAACAGTCGAACAATCGAGGCACATTGATCTATGTACGCTGCATACGATATGATTTACGATTGAGCCATGAAGAATGTCACGATTTAATAGGCTTATCGGCACCAGGCCCCCAGTCCCCCAGTCCCCAATCCCCAGTCCCCAATTCCAACCCATTCGGCACCAAGAAATCAATCCCGGGGCTGCACTGCGTGCGGTCTAATTATTTTATGACAAAAACTCAACTGGTGGGCGGACCAAGGCGGCAGCGGCGGTGGCCCCCCTCCAATTTAAATATTTTTCAATTCGACGGGATGGCTAATTAAAATTTCAAGCCTGCTCCGTTTACAGTCCACATAAAAATTGTGTTTTGATTTATGCCACAGAAAATAATAAATAAATAAATAAAAGTTTGAATGAGCAGCATTTCCCGGCTCTGCGACTCCGGGTCGAGAGAGACTCCTATGCATTTGAGTGACACTTGGCTCCACGGGGGAGCGTTCCACCTGACTAACACTTGCGTTTTTTTACGATGCCCCTAGACGAGGAGATATATCCACACACATAGATCAGGTGCAGAGAGAGAAAAGATTTAGGGGATTATGATGAAATAATCAATTATTTGGATTAAGTATAAAAAAGAACGTAAGATATGGATATATTATAGAAGGAGAAAGAAGGATTCGGGATGAGGTTCTGGAGCGTAGCATGGGCCTAAGCACACAAAGGATCTCTGCAGCATCGGTTTACTTACTGCTTGCTTTTCTTTAGAATTCCCAAGTTGGTGTTTGGTATTGAAGTTGGTCAGCATATTGTAGTTATGAGGAAGAGGTGACTTCTTTCTTTTACAAGATCTTTGAAAAAGTAAGTCTAAATTGATATACAAATATCTGAAAATATGTTAAATATATACTATTTGATCCACTTTTTTTCGGTGTCTTTCAAGGGGCCAAAAGTTTATGGCCCTGGCTACGAGAATCGTTTAACTTTGATTTCGTTTTTCTGATTTCTGATTTATTTGCCCAAGTCGTCGCTAGGCAAAATGCATCTACGAGCCTGCCTGCCAGGCTCCGCGGCCATAAATTTCCATTGCCCAGCTGGGCCAGTGGGTTTCCAGACTGCGATTGGGATTGGGTTTTCCGCCTGGCGCTCCAGCTCCGTCTCTCCCTCTCTCTCTTTTGATATCAACGGTAAAAACTCACCATAATTTTTAATTGCACAAATTTATGGCCTGACCGACTGGGGCGTCGCCCAGCCCCGGATGATGGAGGGCCGCGCTTCCCGAGTCAGATTTCCATTCCATCTCGATCCCGATGACGGCGTTAGCGGTGCTTTTGTCCACACACACACGCGTACACACAGAGGGCCATCAGTTGACCATTTTACAGCCGATTTATTTGCGTCCGCGGCAGATAAATAGCGGGGTGCAGCGCCGACTTGGGGATGGCTATTAAAATCAAATAAAATCAATGCTTAAAATTCGGCCCCTTAATGAATAGTCCGAGCGCCATAAATCAGTAATCCACACGAGGCCCGTTCTGCCCACAGCTCGTCAATAAAAGCGCCTGTAATGATGCATTTATAAAAATGTTAAAAACGTTAAAGCGTCTTCCTCCCATTGTGTGTTGTTGGCCCAGCGCGATATTAAAATTAATTTAACAGGCCGAATAAAATGCCAGAAAATCAATGCATATTTGAAGAGGAACAACGCGACGACGGGGACGAGGTGAAACTCGATCTGGCAGAGCCGCGTGGCCGCCTGGCCTGCCTGGCTTGTTGTATCCTTCGCCGATATCCTCTTTTGGCATTTCCCTGTTCACTTGCCTCTGTTTTAGATAAAAAAAAAAATATTTGGCATAAACAACGAGGAATAGCAACAGCCAACAGGCCCCTCCTGCCCTCCGTGCCCCGCCTCTGGGGGCTCATATTTCAATTTCGATTTTTGAAAACGATGTGCGATGTGCGATGCGCGTTGTGCGAGCTAAGCGCAAACAAACAAGCGAGCCAAAGCAAGCAGGCAAACAGATAAACAGCCAAATACATTGAATGAGTTTATACTGCATAATATGAGAGGATGCACTGCAAAAAAAACTAGGCTTGTACAAGTTAAAGCTGAGGAAATAGGGTCAATAGAAGCAAAGATACATACAAGAAAGATTGGTTACTAGGAATATTTATTGAAAGGAATTATTAAATAAAGAGAAGTTGCGAGGACTCTTTTTTATAATTAAAAGATAAATATTCCTTATAATTTATATTCAATATATATATTTTTTTCATGTGTACTGTGACTCTGGCTCACATATCTATGCGTTGTGTCCGACATGGGATGCGACACGGATGCGCCTCGGAACTGGAGCTGGGAATGGAATCGAACGAGAGGCGAATGGCCAGGAGTTGGGAGCCTGGGACTAGAGGGCTTTTGGGAGAGAAGAGAAGCGGTGTGGAGGCCAGGACAGTCAAGTGCCTGCTGTTCCCGCAAAACGCATCGCAACTTTGGCCCCGGCATCGACGATGTCACCGTCCGCGTCGTCGCCGTCGTCGTCGTCGTTGCAAAAATACAAAATGTCCAAAAATGAGGCACAAACATGCGCATGAATTTCGCAGTTTGCCATTCGCAATTCTTAACTCAACAGGGGCAACAGGATGACCGCTCCTGCCCCCTTGTGCTTTTTGGCCAGGAAATGCAGCGAAAATAAATGAGGCAGCCGTCGCCTGACCCTCGCCCGAAAATACATAATTTAGCCGTTTGGTAATTTTATATTTTGTGCTCAAAATGTTCCAGAGAATGTGTTTGCATTTGGAATTTTTGACTTATTGGAAATTTTATCTGACTCCACGAGACACACGCGACAGCTGCTTGCCTCGGGGCAAGTGTTGGGCCAACACCTTAATGGCCGGAATGAGCCGAAACTCTGGCTAATTGCCGGGCGGCGGCGGGTCGTAGACGCGAGTGTGGCTTTCGCGCCCCGTGGGGCAGCAGACACTCCAGTTCCAGTTCCTACAGAAAACAGCTCCAGCTCCAGCTCCCAGACAGCCGGGCATTTGCATAAACATGCAACGTGTCTAATACCCGGAGCGACGCGATGGTCCAGACCGGGCCCAGACTTCCGGCTCAAGGCCGAAACACGCGCCAGGCCACAGGCCAAATTCTCTAACTCAAACTGCTCTTGGCCGAATTTTAGGGAATTTAACTAGAATATTTTTAGGGATTTACAAAGGCTTTTCTTATATTAATTTAAAGAGAATTTATTTTATATTTATGTCTTATTTATGCTTCTTTATTTTATATTATTTATTTCTATTTAAATTTCATTGTGTTCTTTTATTTAGCTAAATTATATCATTATTCAAATAATATTTTAATGCATTGTTCAAGGGGATTATTTATGTAATATATTTTATTATTTGTTCTTTCCAAGTATCTAACCGACAAACTTAGTTTATGTTTTAGGGAATATAAGCTTTTTCAACTACCAATTTTTTCCAGATAATTCCAGTTAAGGAATTCCAACTGTAGAACCTAAAAAACAGCTCCCAGATTCACTTAACAGGCCGAGACGGACATGGAAAGGGCGTGGTCGAGGCCTAAACAAAAACTAAGCAGGAACTGCAGGTTTTGGCCTTGATTTGAGAGCAAAGTTCCTAAGATTCTATCTGTTCTTTTGGGACAAAAACAAACCCATTCGAACTTGAACTTTATTTTCCTCTTTCTGTGTTTTTTTTGGGGGGCCTCTTCGGGGGAAAAAACTACCTACCGCATTTCGTGGTTGGCATCCGAAAATGGACAAAAGTCAACGTTCGGCGGCATCTCGCAAGTGGCGTTTTGTCAAATATTTTCGAACAGTTCTCTGGGATGGAGGAGAATCAGTGGAAGACCAAGACCAAGACCTGGTTGGTCTCAGGAGGAGAACGGTTCACGACTTTTATTTAATGAATTTCGCAAATTTCTGGCGGCTGCATCTCACGCATGCGAATGGCTCCGACCAGAACTTGTCTCCGGCGTACACAATGTGCAAATAATTGTCTCAATTCCTTGGATTCCTCCGACGCTGGCAAGTTGCTGCCAGAAACTGAATGAGTTTCAAGCAGTTTCAACGGGGTTTCCGCGGAGGGAGATGGGAGGAGAACCCATCCGATTATCGGTTATCTGAGTGTTTAGGCGCCTCTGGGGAAGATACCCGATAGGGATATGGAAATTGCAATGGCTCAGAACTCTACGAAGGAGCCTCAATTTAAGGTTCCTCATTCCGGCGGCATCATTCCGAAAAGCCATCAAAAAATATTCCATTGATTTGCACACAGAACAAGCCTAGTTCGTTCCTTGAATTCCATTCCCATTCGTTTATTTTAGGCTTGAATCATTTTGCGTATCTCTTCACTAAGTAAATTACTGCAGAGAGCAAAAATGTTAAGTTAAAATTAAATATAAAATAATATTTCCTATTTCTTAAATGTGTTTTCAGCTAGAAATGTAATGTAGATTTCCATTGTCTTAAGCTCTTTCATTCCCCATGATAAATATGATACATAAATATGAGAAACCTTCTAATAAACAACCTAATATAATACATTTTTAAGTACTTAAATAATAAATTTATTGTTCCGTGTACGTAAATTACCAGAAAGAGACAACAGCACCATGAAAAGAAAGAGAGTACCCCTTGGTTCTTTCAGAATGAATTGCCAAACGCAGATGACAATGAGTGGGGCCTTCGGACCGACCCGGCGGCGGCGGCGGCGGCAGTAACAGGTAACAGTGCCTCAAAAAAATACTCGCACAAATCGAAAAGGAACGAAACGCATTGCGAAAAACGAAATACAATCGTCGTCAGTCAATTCGAATGCGATTCGGGGTATGCGCGACAGGTATGCCTATGAAAGCCGGGCTCGAAACCCGCCAGATCCCAGATCCCAGACCCGAGCTCGGCGACAATTTTTCAATTGTCTGCCGCAACTTTGGCAACCACGGAGGTCGTCGTCGTCGCTGTTGTTGGTTTCTTTTCTTAGTTTTTTTATTTATTTTTTTTTATATTTATTTTCCCGATTGCATTGCTCACATCGCTTGGCAATGAAAAGCGCCGCAGTTGCATATAAAAATCTGTTTTCGACTTGCGACTTGTTAATTGCGAAAGAAGCTTCCTTCGTCGCGGGGCCTTTAATTGTTGTCGCAGCTACTGTTTGTTTTGGCTGCCTTGAACCTGGCCGAGTGTCTGGTCTTGGCCCTGAGTCTCTCACACAATGGACCATGGACCTGGACCTGGTACCATGTGCGTGGGCAGCTCCAATTACGCGTTCGTACCCAGGAAGACGACCCGCTGCGAAGGCTCACGCTTCGGTTGGCCTCTGGGTTGGCTTACAAGAGTGAAGAAGCGAGAGCAAGAACCCGGCAAACGAAAACAAAACTAATTAATAAATTAATTATGCCATTACAATAATACACACATCGCGCACACCACCATCACCAGAAGGGCGACCCCAGACTCACGCACTTTAATTATGAATATTTTCATGCTAAAATATGCATGCACTTGCCGAGAGGTAAAGCTGAATGTGCAGGGTATCTGGGGAATTTAGAGGGTAAACTTAACTCAGGGAAATTAATAATAAATAAAATATTTATAGGAAATATTGTGGAAAAGAAAATGTTAAAGGAAATAATAGAAATAATGGAAAATAAATGCAAGCAACTGGATAGAAATTTAGCTGGAATTTCTGGAGAAATTAAAGAACCTTTAGCTTTGTTAATTTTATTTAATAAAAGGAATTTTTTTTTTTATTTCTGGCTTTAAATAAATATATTAATTGTTGTTTATAATATTTATTATATATTTTTTTTTAAAAGGTACCTCCACTTCGTACCCTTTCAACCCCCGAAACTTCTGACGGTTTCGGTGGTGGCTGCCGCGGCCGCTGTACCTCCAAACGGGAGTTGACTTAATTAACCGCCCCAGGTGAGGCTGTTGCTGCCACTGCCACCGCTTGCCAGGGACCGCGCTCAGGTGGGTTCAGGTGGGTTCACCGGCGACAGCAGCGGCAGCAGCAGGTTGGCTTCGGTTTGACATGGCTGCGTATTTTTTTGGCAGCTAATTAGTGACGTTTGAATTAATTAAATACCAAAAATGGGCAATTTCATGGAAACTTTCCCAACGCCTTTTTGTGGTGGAGTGCAATCGTTGGGGCATGGCGAGCCAGTTAGATCGAATCTATTGCATTTTATTCGAAATTTTATTCCCATGTTAACAGTTCTATTATCCTTGCGGCTATATCGGTACACACCGAACACCCCACCAACCCCGCAGACTGGCCAACGACGAATGATAAATCGCAGCATTTACGTGTGTGCGCCGAGGCAAATATATCAGGCGGGCAAGGTCATAAATATTAATTGTGTTTCGGCGGAGGGACTGGCGGTGGGAGCACACTCCCCAAATACTGGGAATAATTTCTTATAAATATTTTAGGGATTTTATCAAGGGGGAAAAAGTATTTAAAAGTTATTATTTTAACTGGTTTTTGCAGTGGGAATATTTGTATTAGTTGTTAGTGCTTGGTGCTTGTGAAATAAATATTTTTGCTTTAAAATATATGTTTGTTTTATTAAATAAAATATATATCATCCATTTTTATCATTATGGTGAACTAAAAAAGGTTTCTAATGGCGATTAAAATATTAAAATGTTATAAAAATAAATTAAACTAAATTTTAAAATTATTTTAAACTCATTTATTGAAGTTAAGGATATTTAAAATATTAAAATCGATTAAAAACAAATGAAATTTAATTTTAAAATTACACTCATTTATGGCGGCCAAGGATCAGTTGACAATTTAATCTTTATGTAATTCCAAATTGTATTTCAATAAATTAACTAATAAATATTAATATAAAATAATATAATATGATATATTCATAATCTCATCACCTTTTTCTGAATTTTAAATATCAATTTCGAGCTGAAAATATCTAAAATTTCCCCCTGTGCACCGTAGAGTGGGGCCAGGACCTATCCTTAGTTTGCATGTTCGCCCAGCTCCGCCGTTGTTGTTGTGCCTGGCCTGTGGCTAGGTGTTGTTGTGCGCTGTTCCCTGTTTTTATGCCATTATCAATCGATCGAACGCGAGCTGCATTTGCTTAGCGGTTTAAGTCTGAACCGCGCAGCCCGGGAAAATCGTTGGAAAATCTGGACATCGCATATTGCTAATAAATATTCAGCTGCAGTGGATTATGTTGTGTGTTGTTGTGTTGTCCCGGTGACAAACTGTATCTAACAAATGTTTGCAGAGCAGAGCAGGGCAGCAGTCTGGCTGGCAGGGTCTGGCCGCTTCAGCTTTCATTAGCCGGGTCGAGCTTTAAGCCAGCTTCAAGTAATCGCCTGCGGTCGGGAGTTATTCATAAGAGTGGTCGACGGACGCCACTTGGTTGCCACAGTGCAGCTGTGATTAATATCCCAGGAATGCAGTTTATTGTTGCAGTTGCGCCACTGGTTAGGGAGGGGAAGAGGGGGTGGTAGCACCATGCACCGGTGAGGGGGAAGCCACACTGCCTGAAAATTAAGAGTAAATCTTTAACAAGTGTTCTACAAAACATGAAAAGTAATTTAAAACATTACTAATCTAAGATCCTTACTATATTTCCAAATATTTTATTAAAACTAAAATTCTCTGAGTGCATTAACTTGGCCAAGAGACTCGCATCTCTTTTTCTAAGGCCGCAAGGCGACGCAAATTTGTGTGCCTTATATTTTTTCTTTATGTTGAATTTCTCTGGGGTTTTTCCGCTTTATTTTTTCTTATTTTTTGGTGGTTGGTTGCAGCTAAGGTTTTTCCTCAGCTATTTTAGCTCAGTTATAAATTACGCTGGCCAAAGGCAGAGGAGTCATACCGCGAGGGGAAGGAGTGTGGAGTGTGTAGTGTGTATACGCGGCCGTGTGTGTTGCATAATCTGAGTGCTGAAATCTTTGGCATCCACTCGAGAGACAGAGAGAGGGAGAGCAGAAATGCAGAGGGGCATCTAGAACAATAGCCAGGGATCGCATCGCACAATGGAGCTGGAGAGCTGGGGAGCTGGAGAGCTGGGGAGCTGGGTAGCTGGAGACGGAGCACCGAGTGACCGCCACTCTCATAATAGAGTCATAAAATTTTAGTGCGCCGCCGAGCCCGCTCCGCTCGGCTCTTTTCGGCGGGAACCCCCCGTGGCGCCTCGCCGCTGCCAAAGTCACAGCCTCGTCTCGCTTTGCTGGCCATTGTCCCGGCCATTTACTCGGCCCATAGAAAACATATAATTGTGATTAATTATACGACATAAAAATGCTTTAGATTCAACATTTTGATGCATTTATTAACCGAAAAATCACTTGAAATAAGCGGCTCTCGTCCATTTATTTCTCCCCGTCTCTATTATCAGTCGTAATAAAAACAAAGTTTGCCTTTCGGATTCAGGGGCGTTCCCCTGGCTGCTGGCTGCTGGCTGCTGGATTGCTATTTCAGTATTTATCGATTATCCACGATATGGCCTAAAATGTAAATAGGTAGTTGTGAAAATTGATAACCATCTTCGTGATCCTATCGGGTAGAGGCATCTCTTAGGGTTACGTTTATTTGCTTTTCATGGCCTAATGGGGGCCCCACTAACTGGCCATGGCTTTGGGTCTAGTTTTATGGCCAGTGCTTAGGCGAAGTTTACTTTCAATTTGAAAATAAAGTGCACAGTCAGAGCTTCTTTAGTTACTTGTTATTTTTTTAACTTTTAGAAAAGATATATAGGTATAGGGATATTTTAAAATATTTTTTTAAACTTGCTTGAATAATTTAAAGTCTAAATAAGTAAATAATCCACTGATAATATAGAGCTATATTTCCTTGACTTACCTCCCATTGCTCATCCTCCTCATGCTGCTGCCTGTGCAACTCCCCTGGCAGGGACCTTAATTGAGTTCATACGGCGCATTTTTGATTGTCAGCGATGTCGCGGAACGGAGAACATTGCGGCCCAGGACGACGGAGGACAGAACAGAGCTCCTTCACTCGCACAATGGAGCTGGAGCTGGAGCTGGGGCATCGTTATCACGGGCAACATGGCAGCACATGGGAATTGCAGACTCTCCTTCTCTCCTTTTTCCTGGTGACAACCGTCAGAAGCGGCGGCTCTGGGCCGAAAAACAATGAATGGCAGGGAGCTGGGTCTCGGGAGCTGGGACTCTAACTCGGACCAGCGACAAGAGAACCACTCAGCAGAGGAGGAGCCAGCTGAATCCCTGACAAGAGCAATCCATCCGCTTGGAAGTAGGCACTACTAGTCACAAAGGCAAAGGCATTTCATGCTCATCAAATGCGTTGACATTGAACAATTGCGCGTAATGTTGTCGTACACTTGACAAGCGCGCAAATTGTAGTGCTACCTGTACTTGGGGCCACCGCTCGAATCAAAGCGAAAGCTGCTCCACCGGGCCAGGTCCAACTCCAACTCCAACTGCAATCCCAATATCGATCTCCGTTTGGTCTAGCCGAAAAGCCAAGCCAAGCAGCTTTTGATGGAAATTGGCAGAGTTGTCTGTCTGTTTGTGGCCTTAATGAAGCCAAAGACATTCACTGGACAAGTTCCGATCTCCTCGTGGCTCTGCCCCCTCCTCCATGTCGAAGCCCCTGGCCAAATATGCAGACAAGTCCTCGCTAAATGCTATCCAGATTAATAAGTCCTCGGTGTGGGTGATGTGAGCGCTGGTGGAGAAAAGTCAAAAGTCACCTCCGGTAAGGGGTTCTGGGCGATATGTGTACCAGTCAGGCACTGGGAGAAAAACTAGTAGATACTTTAGATTCAATTATGAGTTTCATCCAGAGAAATCCTTGAAACAGTGCGAATATTCAAGCTAAAAAAGATAGCAAATAAAACATCTGGAAACGACCTTTAAAAATATATTATTAATTGGTACAAAGAACAAATAAATAAATAAATATTATTAATTGGTTTTTAAATGGTTTAATACGTTCTTTATTTATTAAGAATATTTTAAATATCTTTTTTAACCTAAGAAAAAAAAACTGTTCCCATCAGATACGAAAGAATTTCCGCGCAGTACCTCCGCCCCGCGCGCACCTTCAACATTGTGGCTACCAAATTTGGCCAAGGCAATATTTTGTTCGTTTGGCAGGCCGTTAGAGATTTGCAAAAAGGTAAAACTGTAAAATGCATTTCGGCCTGCCTTAAATGGAGCGGGATGGAAAAGCCAGCAGAGAACGCACGATAGCGAGGGAAAAGTGCAAACATTGTTGCATTTCCCGCGCGACTCGCGCAAATTTGCCTTTCAATGCGAACCGAAAGCTCGAAAACTGCCAACTGGCCAACTTGCAACTGGATTCGGAGTTGGAATTGGACTCCCAGTATTGGACTCCAGTATTTGGAATCGAAGCCACCACAACAATGGCCAGGCAGACCCCATGGAGGAGGAGGAGCTGGAGCAGGAGGCGGAGGAGGAGGCGGAGGATAATCGCCTGCTACTGGCTGCTGCTCCCATGATTTTTAAGTGGACGGTATTCCGGAGCATTCGCCAATAATTGCCGCTGCAAATATGAGTCTTTCCATTTTGCATTTCCCAGCATTTCCCCAGCATTTCCCAGCCCTCATATCAGCAGCTGCAAAATTCTCCAGAGCAATTGCCATAATGAGCTGCAAGTTGCTGCGTTATTTATTCAGTAATTTTACACCTTCGATGGCGTATAAAAAGGTCCAGGATTTCAGGGCACTTGGCACACCTATAGAGTACTTACATTGAGCTGCAGAGTGAGAGAAAATGAGTGGACTTTGGCAACGATTAATGGAACCTTTTGCCGAAGGAAGGAGGGTTTTACAGGATCCCCAGCGTCGGCCAAAGCACATAATTGCCTTTTCGACAAGGGATGTATTGAAGTGAGGATGGAAATGATAAGAATATTACATAAATAATGCAAAAGAAAACATATAAATAAATAAGAGTTTACTGCGCAGTTAAAGCCAAGAAAAGGCACATGAATATATTTGAATAAAGTACAGCTCAGACTGTGACATGAAATAAATATCTTAAAATATTTATTCTTATATATATACTCTCCAAATAATGCTCGTATTTTATTGATATATTTATTATAGAGCCTTGGGCCTGTACACCAACTCCGAGGAACGTCGTCAGGCTAGGACAGTGGCCTGGCATTATTATATCTATGTGCAGGCTTTATTCAGCTGGGCCTCCTTGATTTCCGGCGTCTTTGCGTCAGTGGGAGATCTGGTGAATCTTGGACGGGATCTGGCTTTTTCCATAACGGTTTGCTATTTATATAATATATAAAATAATAATAATAATAATTTATATTATATAATATATTACAGCTCTACTTTATTTTAATGCGAATTTTATTCTTTGGCTTACATGCCGATAAAATCGATGAGGTGGTTGATGCTCTCGAGGAATCCCATCACCGGGAGACCAATGGCCCTGCGGCTGAGGAAGTCAGAGCCACAAAACGTCTGCATTTCCTCGTGCTATCCGGTCTACTTGTGCTCTGGAGCGTCTTTATGGCGGCATTCTGTGTGATAAAGTTATCGACGCCTTTTTGGATGGAATCACAGATACTGCCCTTCCATGTGGTCTGGCCCTATCAGCTGCACGATCCCTCAGTGCATCTTACTAGCCATGTCTTTATATATTTTTTTCAAGCCACTACCATGGCGTATTTGATGCTTTGGCTTTGCTTTGCGGAGAACATGACGGTGTCCATATTCTTTGAGATGGGATCAGCCCTGCAGATCCTGTGCATCGAGCTTAGGAACCTCCAGGAGTACTGCAATGGCAATGAAATGATGCTTGACAGGGAACTAAAGCGTTTGATCCGGGTTCATCAGAGAATTATTGAGTGAGAGTCTTGAACGAAAATCTTATTTACTTAAACCACATATAAACTATTTATTTACAGTCTCTCCGAGCGAAGCAATAAGATTTTTAGTGGCACTTTCATGATGCAAATGACTGTGAATTTCCTGCTGGTCTCCCTGTCGGCCTTTGAGGCCTTGGTGGCCAGGAATAACCCCAAGGTGGTGCTCGAATATCTGGTGCTGATGATTATGACACTGGGTCACCTCTCCTGGTGGTCGAAATTCGGGGACATACTGTCCCAGGAATCCCTGGAGGTGGCCACGGCAGCCTATGAGGCCTACGATTCGCATCATGGCTCGGTGGCAACGCATCGCCACTTCGGCCTGATCATCATGAGGGCTCAAAAGCCTCTAATCATCAGGGGCAGTCCCTTTCCACCATTTAATCTACCGAATTACATGGCTGTGAGTGATGGCTTATGAGGTAGTTCCCTATATTCAAAGGGCTAACTATATATTTTCCTTGCAGATACTGAAGCAATGTTATTCCATTTTGACTCTGCTGATGAACACTCTGGAGTAGGTTTCTAGTCACCAGTAATATGCTTAAATATTATAAATTAGCTTAGATTAAAGCTCAACTTGCTGGGACTTAATAAATAGTGTTGGCTTCGATGCCACTAACAGCTTTATTAAATCTCCCATCGAAAGCGCAACGATATCGAACATTTTGGGCCACTCGAAGAAAGTTCTGCTGTGGCGGCGAGGCTGCACTTTATGCACGCGACCCCTAAAGGTCGCCTGTGTTGCAAGTTACTGCTGCAGCAGCAGCAGCAGCAGCAGCAGCAGCCTGGCAAACCAAGTGGAAGTGGAATAGTAGTCTTTGCCGGCTAAGATTGGGCTCATAAATCGCGCAACTGTGTGCGGATCCCCAACTGGAAGCTGGAAGCCTGGCCTGACTGACTGACTGCTCCGTCATTAGCTTGATTGAATCTTATTGTTGGCAATTAACCTTCGCAGCGATGGGGCCAAGTGTCTGAGGGTCTATGGGGGTCTCGCCGATCCTGACATTTCGCGGACTCCGCTCCGCTCGGAATAACTTCATTTGCCGCCTGTGCCGGCCTGCCACTACATGGCATAACATGTCATCTGCCTGCGGGGCCGCCACACTAATTGCCAGCGACAAGTAGCCTCAATTAATTAGCGAACGCCAGCGGATTAGGCCAATATCCCAATATCCGATAGCCGTTGCTGCCAGCTCTCAGCTCTTAGCTCCCAACTCCTGGAACATTTGCATCTGCACGAGTGCAAAACCTGCCCCGGCCTGGCCACGAAAAGTACAAAGTCGCGCATAATGCACCCCGAATTTCACTTGGGTTCATGAAGATTGAAAAACTGTGGTCCAAAGTTGACGCTTTTCAATTGAAAATAATTATTAATAATGACAATGTATATATGTATTAAATCGAAGCAAAAAGTATACGAAAAAAACAGGACAGATAACCAAAATATTATTTTGAATTGTCAAATTTAAATCCAAACGAGCGGATTTGAGACTTCTTACAAGTTGGCAGCCCATTTTATTCGATAAATAAACCATTTCTGTCTTTATTTTGGCTCAAAACAAACCCTTTAAACAATAAAATACATTATAAAACTTTGTTTACTTCAGACAACAACAATGTCTGCAGCTTGAGCAGTAAGAAATTATGAAATGTTCCGATAACATAGCGATGGCAAAAAGTTTGTAAAAACCGGAGCACCTAAAACCGAAAACGTAAACGAAAAACGAAAGTGAAAACCGGAGCCTGCCTTTATATGATTACAAATGCTTGAAAATATCCATAAATATGGATCAAAAATGTTTCTTTAGTTCTACTGATTTAATTTTTGCAAGTACATTTAGAGAGAAACTGACACCTTGATAGTACTGTAAAACTGAGTACTAAGTAAACCTTAAAAATTAATAATATATACCTAAATGAATGCATTAATTCCCCAATTAGTTGGTGCCACTGTGCGGCGACAAAGTTGAACAGCAAACGATTTGTCAGACGGCAGTTTCTTTTCTCGTTGCGGCTCATTTAAGAGCCCACTTCCTACTTACGTTTGAATATTCGCTGCAGCAATTGCAATTGCATTTCGCCAGTGTTTATTCAGTTAGACGACGACTCCGATGACGACGAGGAGGACTCCTTTGGGGTCCGGGGAGCGCTGTGCCCCCTGCTCGTGGCCCCTCCGACAGGGCCCAGCCTCATGGCCGTTTTCCATCTAAATTGCATGCAGCGCCTTTGTCATGACATGACAGCAGCCTAATTCATCATTATGGCTACACGGGACACGGGATTGGGTTGGAGTCTCTTGCGGATTGCGGATTGCGGATTGAGAGAGTTTTGTCGCGACTTTCGCTAGACATGAGATGCGGTTTGCATCTGGGCAGCGATCTCCTCCTCGGTGGACTCGAACTCGGCCGTGATTCATTCATGCGCAGTAGTTGGATTTCTCGCTTGCATGCAGCTGGATGATAATGATGATGCATGCTTAGCCGGCTCGGGAGCTGGTTAGACGGAGCGCCCAGGGAGCGGTTTGGGGGCAGGCAGCGGCGGTGCAATGGATGCAATGGATGCGATGGATGCACTTTAGAAGGCAAAAGTGCACTGTCGATAGGCTGATGATTCGCCTGTCGACATTCAACGAGCCGGGCCAAGACGACGACATTATCGTTGGTAGAAGTCAGGGAAGTCGGGATGTTGGGACGTTGGGATGTTGGGATGCTGGGATGTTGGAGATGTCGGGGGATGTCAGTGAGCTAAGCCTCTGGACCCGAACCCGCGCAGTTATTTGTATGGTTTATTATCTCCGCACAATATCGCGCGTTGTGGGGGCTTGGGAAGTTATTGAAAGACCAAAGACCAGGCCCAAGCCCCTTCGTTGTGAAGTGAAACTTCTGAGACGCACAGCACACCACACCACACTCTCGGCGCAAGTACGAATCTGACTTGCCAGGCGGGATTTAAATGGGTTCAAATGAAGTCAAATACACTTGAAAAATAGTTTTTAATTCTATGAATACCTTTGAAAAAGTTCTTCAAGGAAGTGGTTTCTGTAGACTACTTAACTTGTGACTTGAGAAGATGTCTCTTTGTATGTGGAACACCTTAATCTCTACTCCCGATTTGCGCTATTTCCGCTGCAGCCAAGCGTATTACCTCTTCAGATCCTTATCGTCTGGCCAAAATCGTGTGACATTGTTAATCGTTCGAGGGGGAATAACCGACCCAGTTAGCCCAGTAAGCCCAATTTGCCGACATGCGCCAATTCCCGCGAACAGCAGCAGCGTAAAGGTGTCAGACATTCGGTTCGGACTCTGGGATTCGCTTCCAGATTGGGCCTCTTAATCATCGAAGCGAACAGGGAGACAGGACAAATGCCATGCACGACTTCATTATTAGGCAGTCGGTCCCCCATATGCAGCACATCATCATCGACGGGAGCTCGTGACATGGCCGCCAGTCCAGATTGGGGCTAGTCTGATTAGTTTTCCCTCTCATCGGACACGAAAATGTCCCTCAAATTTGTTAGGCAGCGGAGCGAGGTCCAAGGAGCGAGGACAGGACCCATTAAATTCCTCCTGGCTGCCTTGCTGCTTGGCTGTTGCTAATGAAGTCATAAAACCGCATGACATTTTCGATGCCTCCGCGGATCTCACTTTTCCGTCGGACTTTGTATGTATTGTCATTGTCTGGTGTGTCTGCTGCGGTGTCTGTCCCGGGAGCTCAATCGTCCCAATATGCAAATGTCCAGAGATCGCCCGTCGCCACCCACAGACTCAAGAAAGAAACCCCACTAAGGGGGACTCCCTACTCCGGATCCATATGACCATATGTCCGTATCGGGCCAGAAATCTTTCGCTTTCGATTGCGCAGAGGCCGCAGAGGCTGCGCCTTCCAACTACCAACTGGCTAAGAGTCAGCCAGCATCCCAGGCAAAGCCACTCAAATAGGCCCGGCTTTATCGGCTGCGAGCTGATTTTCTGCATTTCATTTCGGCTCTCGGCTCTCGGCTCTCGACTCCCTGCTCTTGGCTCGATTCGTGCTGGAAATATGCAAAAATGCTGCAATCTGCGGACAGCACGTTCGGAGGGCCTTTCGTGTCATAAATGGCATAAATATTCCTTCTTTCTTGACCGGGCAACCTAAATATTTTAGCTCTGCTGATGCGGCTTGCTGCCTTGCCTGATTGTCTTCATAACAATGCGGACTTTCACTTCTTCGAAGTTGGGCCCGATCGTTTCGCAGCCCAGCGAAATTGAAATTAAATCGTTTTTCATTTTTACGAGCTGAGCGGGGAATTATTGATGGTCGTCGTTTGGTTCGAGAGAGAAATGAAAATATGGAAATGTACTATATAACTGATTCCATATGTAAATTTGTGGTACTCCCAGCCAGCAGCTGTGGGATTCTCGCACTGTA
Source organism: Drosophila baimaii (assembly GCA_018874675.1). Classification (NCBI taxonomy): domain Eukaryota; kingdom Metazoa; phylum Arthropoda; class Insecta; order Diptera; family Drosophilidae; genus Drosophila; species Drosophila baimaii. Next base: position 2,277 of record JAEIIU010048100.1, on the reverse strand, counting down.
ATTACTTTCAAGGGCTATTATATTTTATGGCCTATTAGCACTCCTCCTTGGGGGTAATATATTTATAATCAATTGTGGGTTTGAAGTCTTACGTTGTGGCTTGAAATGGCTAGTTTACAGCGTTTTCTTAGATTGTATATAGATGGATGGAAGGTCCTTTGGCAACCACAACAAGAACCACAGCACATTTCTACTTACTACTTTCGAGAGCAGATGAAATTAATATTAATTCTCAAATAATAAATAACAAATCTAATGAATATCTATATTTTCACAGGGCCATGGTCATGTACACCAACTCCGCGGAACGTAGTCTACCCTACCGATCCCTTTGGCACTCTTTTGCATTAATTCAATTTTCTATAGTATTCACTGCCATGTGTTATGGGTTGACGGAGTCGCTGGGAGACATTGTGGAGATGGGTCGCGATGTTGCCCTGATACTAGGGGTTCGTATGGGTTACAGCCCCGAATAAAAACAGAAATAAACAAACCCAACCTTTTCTTTCAGATTTTTTTTATTCTATTCAAGTTGGTTTACTTTCATTGGTATGCCGATGGACTGGACGAAGTAATCGAGGACCTGGAGGCATGTCGTCTCCGGTTGCGAAGAGGTCCTGGTGCCGCAGAGGCTCTTTCCACTAGACGTTGGCACTTTATACTGGCTTTACTCTTATTGACAACTTGGACATTTTTTGTGGCCATCTTTATTATATTAATTATAACATCACCGGTGTGGGTCAACCAGCAGAACTTGCCCCTTCACACCAAGTATCCATGGGATTTGCACAACAAGTCCCAGCATCCCATAACCCATGCATTTTGCTACTTGTCCCAGGCCCTAGTACTCGCTTACACTATGATCTGGCTGGTGTGCGTGGAGGGACTATCTGTGTCTATATACTGGGAAATAACTGGTGCCATCAAGGTGCTGTGCATCGAACTGCGTCACCTATCCGAAAGGTGCCGTGGCGATGAGAAGCTGCTGAGGCAATAAGTCAAGGAATGCATTGCATTTCACCAGAAAATATTAGGGTAGGTACTATATAGGTTAGCATTTCCATTGCCTGCCTGTTTAATTAAAAATATATTTTCCATTTCCACAGCATTCTGGATCGCACCAACGAGACCTTCCACGGCACTCTCAAGATGCAGGTCATAGTAAACTTTTTCCTGGTCTCCTTGTCGGTTTTCGAGGCCTTAATTGCCCGCAAGGATGCTAAGGTGGCCTTCCAGTTTGCAGTCCTTATGTTGCTCGCCTTGGGACATTTATCGTTGTGGTCAAAATTCGGTGACATGATGTCGCAAGAGTCCCTGGACATTGCTCTGGCTGCCTATGAGGCCTATGATCCGCGCTTGGGGTGTAAGAGAGTTGATCGAGATCTATTGTTTATAAATAAAAGAGCCTTTTAATTTAATAAGCTATGCGACGGTAGGTTGATATTTAATATATATTTAATATTATGTAGCTAGTAAATTAATTTTGTAGATACTGCATCATTGTTATTCAATCCTGACGCTGCTGCTAAATACTTTAGATTAATTGAAATAACAACAGAGTTAAAAAAACTTCATTAAAATTCAGATTCATGCGTTTAATTAATTGGCGGTATATATATTATATAAGTGCACTCAAAATCCGGCCATTTCGCAATAAAATCACCATTATGTAATCCAAGCAGCTGCTGGATTCTCGTCCTGTAATTACTTTGAGGACTATTACCTATACTAATTGGCCTATTAGCACTTCCTTTAGTTAATATACATATAATCAGTTGCTGACTCGAGGTCTTTCTTTGTTGGTTTCGATTATCCACTTGAAATGGACTATATACAGCGCTATCTAAAAATTTATTCAGAAAACTGGGAGCTACTTTGGGAGCCACTCCTAGAACCCCAGCACATTTCCACGTACCACTTTCGAGAACAAATGAAGTCTGTGATCTTGAATAACCATTTATAATGTAATTATAATATAATTTATAATTATTCCAGGGCCATGGTCTTGTACACAAACTCACGGGAACGCAGTCTGCCCTACCGATCCCTTTGGCATACTTTGGTAACGATCTCAGTGGTGTTAAATTTCGCAGCCATGTGTTATGGCTTTACGGAATCGCTGGGAGACATTGTAGAGCTGGGTCGCGACCTTGCCTTTGCTATTGGGGTTCGCAAGAGCTTGATTCCCCGTCAGATCGGAGTTAATCAATCCCCTTTTGCAGACATTCTTCATTTTATTTAAGGTGATCTACTTTCATTGGTATGCCGATGGACTGG
>JAEIIU010048095.1:0-16777 GCA_018874675.1 Drosophila baimaii | reverse complement strand
CCTCTGCCCCAAAGAAGCCCTCGTAAAAATCCCCCTTGATTTTCCGCAAGGACTTCGCTCATTTAGCTGGTTAATTGCATTTCATTTAATTTCTGTAATTTCTTTTTGTACCCTGCCCTATTGACGATATTTTGTTGCCACTTCTCATTCCGTTTTAGCCAACCCCTCGGACCCCCCTTACCCCTCTTTTTCCAACCAAGTTTGTTGTTGTTCATTAGCGGACACAAAGTTGGCTACGAAAATTTTTGCGGAAGGGCTTGGAAGTCAGGTGACGGGGGGACCACACCAAGGTGATGCACAAATTCTGTACAAATGCTGGGAACGGGGGGGGTGTCCCCCTTTTTTACCCCATTCAAATTCTTTGCTCTTTCACTGCTAATTGCCAAGCATTTTAGTATTTCCCCCCACACAATACAATGTCTCTTTGATTGAATTGGTCACTTGAGTTTTGACAAGTTTCCTTCACGACTTTAAGGATTACAGAAGGGGGAAAACTCACAAGAATAGTGCATTTTTTAGCACGTTTTATTTAAGGGAATAACGCATTCATTAAACATAAATTTAGAAGCAGCAAAAAAATCAAGAAAATATAGAACCTACTTTTTAGGTTCCTCCTTGGGTTGCATTCCATCCCTGACAGGATCTTCCTGCTTTTGACTAATGGCTCCTAATTCCCGAAGCTCCTTCAGTTCCCAGGGATAGGCACGGCCATGCCGCTCCAAGATGCCACCCCTATGCGGCGGCCGGATGGCAAAGCGAAAGCTCTGCCGGATCAGGGCCAGTCCCTTGGCCTCGGCCTGCAAGGCATTGTACAGCTCGATCTTTTTCCTGGTCACCATCGAGGTGGTCGGCGGCTGGATGGCCTGGGTAATGCAATTGTCGCGCCACAACTCAAACTCCTGCTGGGTGAAGGCCATGTTGGAGATGTCGTTGATCTCGTGCTGCACCACCACGTCATCGTAGCGAAGCCTTAGCACAATATTGGTGGGTATCTCGTCCAGTTTGTAACCAAATTCCAGCTCCACAATGCCCAGCACCTCGGCAATGCGGTACTCGGGCAGCTCGGCCAGGCCATTGATATTTACCTAAGGATGAGAGACCCTAAAAACACACACACTTCTGGTGATTTTTCTTGGATGGTTTTACCCGCACAAAACATCCCGTCACCGCCTGCTCAAAGTGGGGACGTATTATCAGCAGACTGATCCTGTGCCGGGTCAGACGCAGCTGCTCCAGCTGCTGCAGGCTGGCGAGAGGGAGGTCCGGTGGTGGTATCTTCTCCTGCTTTCCGGTCCAATACTCTTTATCATCCTCGATCCGCAGGGGAGTGGACCTTAGGTGCCTGAGTTCGCGGACAATTTCTGCAGCCGGACGACGTCGGCTCTGGCCTTGGTGGACTTGCGAGGCTGAGTCCTGCGGCTGTCTGGATTTCTTGGACATCTTTGCCTCACCTGGAGAAAAGAGTGAGAAGAGTGCTAGAATTTTTTACGAATTTTTACAAGTCACGCCCAGGCTATCTGGGTTTTTAAATGATGAAATAATAATACATATTTTTTTCAGTGGTGTTTCTATAATTAATTTGGCCTTACAATTGCCTTTTGAATGGCGACCAAGAAATGGGCAAAGGATTTTAGGATATTATTTGTGGGTTGACAGGGTTCTTTAAGCTCTTAAATAATTTTTTAATATAAATATAATTGTTTTTAAACACTTAAATAGTTTATTAATATAAATATAATTGTCTTTAAACTCTTAAATAATGTTTTAATATAAATATAATAATAATAATAAATAATCTAATAATAATAATATATATTTACGTTATAAGAACCTTAAAACCCTATATTAATTTACCTTTGGGGCTGTCCAAATATTACATTATTAAGTTTTTAATGATTTTTGACTCTCCCCCTATGTAATCAAAAGTAAGAATTGAAAAAATTAGCCTTTTCTTTTATAGTAAAAGCAAGTACATTTAAGCTATTTAAATAATTTGACTTTAATATGAAATAAACAACAAATAATCTGGCAACGCTGAATATTCACGATTACCAAAGCTGTCTGCCTATCGTTGTTTATCGATAGCACCTTAGTTGATACTGACTTCTTTGTAACTTATAATAAATACTATAAAGAAACAGAAGTAATTATATTATATATTTACATTTTAAACTCTTCATAATAAATATATATATATTTTTTTTATATACTTATCCCCCTCCCCCCTATTCGAGTATAGAATAATCCATTTGAATGCATTTAACGAGCCAGCGAGGGTTTTATGCCCCACCATAAATGCCAGGGGCCAAAACTATTAAATTTATATTAATTCCAAGCAATTTTTCCTTTGCCTTGGCCAGCATTTCACTTGGCACGCGCTCCTTGGCCACCTTCTGCTACCGCCAAGACCCCTACTCCTCCCCACCCTCCCTCTACCTGAGATCTTTTCCCATTTGGCAGAAGATTTATTATACAATTGCTTTAATTACAGTTGCAGCTAATTGTATGCGGACCTCCCGGGGCAGATGCTACTTTTGAAGCTGGCACAGAGCCCATTGAATCGTGGGTGGCTATCGGTGGGCTCGGGGGGGAGTGAGCTCAGAGGGAGAGAGGAGGGTTTGGTATGGGCTAGGAGCAGGTCGAATGCTTCCTGGTGGTTTAATGCAAAATCTTTGCATGCTTTGTATGTGAGTGTGCATAAATAAGTTGCGTGTATGGGTGGCACATCGAATATGCTGCTCACGCACAAAACTCCTTGCTCCTTGGAAGGCAGGAAGCCCACCGAAAATCTTCAGATATTCCCACCCCATTCCCATGCCCCATGCCCCACGACCCCCGTCTCCTTCAACATGCGCACACACTTAAGGGCAAACTCGTTTATGCAAGCTCAGTCATCATCATCATCGGCATCGGCATCGGCATCGGCATCCACATCCTCATGCTCCTGCTCCTGCTATTGCTCCTCCTCCTGCTCATCTTTATCCACATCCAGAGCGCTGTGGCAGGTATCAGCTTGGGCATCCCCATATAGTATATATAAACCATAACCGCCCCCGGTTGTCCAGCTCCTCATCGAAGATGAGCTGACCGACAAAAATTCACTTCGACTCTGCGATGATGGTTTCCTTTTTTGGCACTAAGAGAAATTAAACTATAGAAAACAAAAATGTATATAAGAAATCTTTTAATGAACAGTTAAATATATAACAATAAAGGAGTTCCCCCACTTAAGCTGCACAAAAAATAATCATTTATAACCTGTAACAGGCTGCTCTGGCTAACTTTAAAACAATTCATATTATTAAAAAAAAAACACAACAACAACCCGATGAATCTAAAAATCATGCATATAATCTAAACAAAGTAGCCGTAAGTGTGAAAAATCCTAGAAAATGCCAAAATGCCTTGAGACCCATCCATCACAGGACCATCAGCTGGCGAGGAACGTACATAGCCCCATCCAAGAACTCAGGAACTTTTCTTTACGAACACCTTTACGGCAGAGGGTACAGTCACCGCCAGTGAAGGCCAGTCAGCCAGCCATGGCTTGACGTTGACAGGCAGTGCAAAAAGTTTGCGCCCATTAGGAGGAAGGGAAGCCGGGTGGATGGGTGGGTGGGTTAGGAGGAGCTGGCGGCAGGACCCTCATCCAGTTAACTGACATGCCAAGCCCAGAACTCTTTCCCCCCCCCCCCNGCGAAGGGACAGTCGTGTAATGTACACATAAGTATTTAACAGCCTGGTGCCTCCCGGTGGCCTAAGCCCATAATGAAATGGTAGAAAAGCATTTGGATTTCTTCATTTTCGCATTTTTGACATTTCTGTTTCCTGTTTGGCATCGGAATATTGTTAATTTTTGAAACATAACGAATAAAACACAAATTCTTCAATTCAATGAGGAGTGAAATTCCATAAACTCGAACTGGTCACACTATACCTCCATTTTTGCTTCTTAAATTTTAAAAGAACTCACAAATAATAATCAAAGTCAACCCCTGCTATATATAATTTAATTTGTATAACCATCTCACTATAAATAATATTTTCTATTTTATTTAAAGTTGGTCACACCATTCGGTTCCTGGAAGGAGTGAAATTCCATAAACTCTAACTGGTCACACTATAACTCCATTTTTGCTTCTTAAATTGTATTAAAACTCACGAATAATAATCAAAGTCAACCTCTGCTATATATAATTTAATTTGTAAAAACATCTCACTATAAATAATATTTTATATTATACTTATATTATATTTTCAAATATTTAAAAAAAAATTCTTTAAGAATGATTTCTAATGCTTCACTTCAGTCAGCTTTGGGAAAATTCCCTTGCAGCTTGCAAATAAGCGAACACCGGCGTCCAGCGAGCGAATGAATCTAGGATACGGATACCCATGTCAAAAAAAAAAAAGAAAAGCCAGAACAGAAAGAAAAAAACAAAAAATAGATGGAGTGGGCGGCGGGAAAATCTGAATAGGCTTTGGGGCAGTTGCGAGTTGCGAGTTGCCAGTTGGCAGTGGCAAGGAAACTTGTTTGTTTCACAGAAACAAAAGCGCTTCCGCTTTTCATGTAAAATGACAGAAACAAGTGTTAATGGTTTTGGGCTTAGGCAGAGCAGCTCTGAAAGCGCGAAGGACTAGGGCCGGACGGTCCTGAAGGACGGACAACTGTGGAATTTTTTTCAGCAGTCCAGGCAGATTAGTTATCACACGGAAAAGGCGCTGGCGCAGGGATCTCTGCGGTTGATGGCAATTAGCTTGAGCTTGTGAAATAAAATTTTCACAAAATTTTCGTTCGATAAGAAAGTTGTACATTTTTCTCTTTATCGGAAATACATTAGCTGTGACTTGTTTGCAGGTCTTTTGGCGGGTGCTTAACGATTTTCTACGACCTATGACACTGCCATGGTCAGACTAGGTCAGGTTCCACACGTTGCAAGGTCACACTACAAATTTTGGAGGTTACAAATATTAAGTATACAAATATGTAAAAGTTCATTTGTAAACTAAGGTAAGTTATGAATACAAAGTTTTCCATGTGTAATTTACCAAATATTAAATACAAATTATTTTAAACCAGGGTCACACTTTACACATTTACTGCAACTAACACACAGCATGTTTACACTACCATTTTTTGCAGCTTACAAATTTTAAATATATATATTTTATAATATAAAATGCAATTTGTTTGTTTAAAATATAAGAAGTGAAATTTTAAGGTCTTAGGTTTTAGTTTTTCTTTTTATTCCATTTCCCCCTTTAGTAACTTCAGCGCTTGGTCACACTTGAACACCCTCCGCAGCCGACAGGGCCACACTAATACACAAAGTGATTCTGCTGGCAGACAAAGAGAGGAACTGCATTTTTAATTATATCATGCTAATCAACTTGCGTGTGTGCACATTTAATTTGAACAGTTCCTGCGTGCCACTCGCACTCTCAACTCTCTCGTTGTATGGCCGCAATTTTCTGCAGGCTTTCCTTGACTAGTTCCTGCTCACTCTCTCTCACTCTCTCCAGCTTTCTCTTTCTGGCTTCACCCGATTTCAGTGTGAAAAACCGCCAGTGTCTACCCCGCGAAAACCCCAAAAACCCAACCACTAGACCCTTGCACCAACTTCCCGCCGCCTTCCCGGCACGTCCTGTCTCTCTGTCTCTGTCTGTGACGTGAGCTCTTTTGCCATTTTGAGTTGGATTTTGCTGCGACTTTTTTTTCGTTGCATTTTTTACCATTCGTTTTTTTTTTTGTACCTCCTGCTTTTTGCATTTTACCTCGAAGGATTCTCTGGGTTTTTTTTTTTTTTGTAAATGCAAATGCCTCGGCCTACATGTGTCGGTGTCTGTTACCCCTTACCCCCCTTTTTTAAAGCCCCTTCCAGTTGTTAAGCCAGGAGAGGGGGGGCGGCGACTCCTCCTGCTCCTTCTCAAACATATGGGAAACTTTTGCCAGCATGTTGCCTACTGCAGTTTTTTATTTGCATTTTTTTTTGCATTTTTTTTGCATTTTTTTCTTGACTCCCTCCCACACACTAGGCCCCTCTTGCTTCCACCTTCGGCTGTGCAAAATTACAATAATGAAAATGTATTTGCAAAACTCGCCTAATTAGTTGAATATGAGCCATGTTGGGTATTCAAATATGCACAGGCAGGCGGCTCTGTCTGACAGAGACAGGAGGCAGGGACGACGGACGACTGTGTGGCACAGATAGCAAACACGTGGTAGAAGAAGAAACAGGAGGAAAAAAAATGAATATTTTTCAAAAAAAAAGTTGCTCAATTGCACTGCTTTTGTTTGACGGCAACATGGAAGCATTTATTGCAGTGCCACAGGACTGCAGCTAAATTATTTTTCCTCTTTTTTCCACATTCTTCTTATTTCTTTTTTTTTTTGCATGTTTATTTAAGCTAATTTCGTTACAAATTAACCTTTGGACAAGTCGCCCCCATCCCCCCACACACACACACATTCTTCGACTGTGTGACAAAATAGAAATAAATTCAGCGTGCTCTAATTAGAGAGCAGCAGCCAGAAAGAAAGATATGGAGTGTTGGTAGTACACTTGGCTTAAAGTAAATACAAGTTAAAGGGTATTAAATATGTATATAAAGTATATAAATAGTTTTGGTTATTTCTATAATTCAAAATAGATTTAAAGTCAAGCCATAAAATCACAGGAGCTTCGAAATCGTTATAGAGGCTGTCTAAAAGTATGCAATAAATTGAGGGACCATTTTCATATAACTAATATTGCTACCATTTATATATAAATTGTTAAACTAATAATAGATATAGATAAAAATTAAGCTGCCTAATTTATGTACCAAAAAAAAAAATATATATATATATAACTAATAAAGCTAGCAAAAATTCCACCAAGCAAACCACAATTATTTATAGATACCTCGCCAAGCAATCTGTACTTTGTCACCATATACATATATCTAATATGTTGATAAGATCGGTGGAAAAATTTCGAAAAGCCCATAAAGTAGTATAAAATATCCTAAAAAAGTATTCAAATTTCATGTACATTTTACAATACAATCTTGACTTAAAGATTTAAACTTTTGGTAGTGCAATAGGCATCTCTATGATTTTGAAATCATTTTAGAAGTTGTCTAAAAGTATGCAATAAAATGTGTAAGGTACCTAGCTCATATAGCAAAATTCTGAAAATCAAAGGAAAAATTTCGCTGGTAGTACTACACACATATATCATCGGATTTTTAAAATCTTTTGAAAATAAGCCTAAAAGTATGCAATGATATATGAGAGGAACCAAAGCTGAAGGTACCAAGGTGGTCTTTATAGCAAATGTAGCTGGCAAAATTCTGCCAAATAAACTACAATTATTTCTAGGAGTTATGCTTTAATTTTAGAGATTCTTAAATCTTTTACAAGAGTGACTAGAAGTATGCAATAATATAAGTGAGGTACCCAAGCTCCTGTAATAGAAATAGATAGCAAGATTCAGGCGAATCAAACTACAATTATTATGTCTGATAGTGCTACATAAATCACTGGGGCTTTGAAATCCTTTAAAAAGGCTGTCCAAAAGTATGCAATAAAATGTATGAGGTGCTAAGCTCATATAGCAAATATTGGTGGCAATTATAGATTGTTATCATTGAACTCTATCAACAAATTATAATGAAGTAAGAGTGAATAGATAAAAATCATGTTGCCTGGATTTAAAAACACAATAAATATATTTAAAAATAATATATATATATTTCTAGACACCTTTACAAGTAATACATCCACTCTGTTACATTATATACATAGTAAATATACATTATCTCGATAAGCTCGTTGACAAATTAAGAAAAAAAAAAAGCCCAAAAAATACCTCCCTCCCCCCCTGAAACGACAGTGGATTTTCCCCGGCAAGTGTTAAAGTTGTCGAGAGCATTGAACGCACCTGGTGTGCCTGCCCCCGCCTGGTGCCTGGGAAAAGCCCTCCTAAATTTCTTTGACTTTGACTTAAAAACAAAGAAGTAAAAAGCACAAAATTATGATTTTCCTTTACCTTTACCTTTGGCTTAGTTTTATGTGTGTGTGTGTGTGTGTGGCGGCAGCAGGTGAGAGCATAAATTTTGGGGAGACCTTTTTTTGGAGGGACGAAGTTCGTGGCGAGGTGGTAGAGGGTGCCTCTCGGCTAGAAGAGAGCGAAGAAAAAAAAAAGCCTGTCAAACATGGGCTAACATAATCGAGGGCATTCGACAAGCAAATTTACACAAATCACCACATTAGTGGGTGAACAACACACACAGACACACACACACATGGGGGGGGGGCTAGAGACAGATAGGCGCACACACACCCCGAGACAACACACCCACCCACACACACACACACATCATAATCACAACACATCAAGTGACAATCAAAACCGCAAACAGACAAACGGCATCCCAGAGCAGCCTGTAAGTGATATGCGGCAGTGGCAGTGGCTGGGAGGGAGGGGAGCTGGCACACAGGGTCAAAGGTTGGCGGAAGTGCGTGGGTGGCAGTCCCTCCAGGCGGGAAAGCGTAGGGGGTGTGGGTATATGTCTCTGTCCCACATGTGTCCGTAATGACGATTAACTGCTGAGCCGCAATTAACTGTGAACAGGCGGAAATTCGCTGAATGACAGCCGCAAATAGGTGCCGAGGGGCTGTGAAAATATAGGGGTAGGGGCAGGGGGGCGACTTCCCTTCACCGGAAGGCAGTCGCTAAGGGCACAGCAGCAGCAGCAGCAGGAGCAGAAGCAGCAGCAGGAGCAGCAGGAGGAGCAGAAGCAAGAGCAGTCAGCAGTTCACAGGAAGAAACCTCCAAAAACAGGAAATGGAATGGCAGTATAAAGTATGGAAAAAAATATAATATATTTAAGACCTTTAACTAATAAGTAAGATAATTGTAAAAGTCCCAGGATATGGCCTAAAAAACGCTTTAAACTTTCCCTAAATTACCTTACTTTGTGAACATAAAAAAATAATGCAAAATACTAACATTTAAGTCAGTTAATAAATAAATGATTTCGCTTACACTAAAGTTCTTAAGTTCTCTCCTGCTCCTTGGACATTTGCCTAATCAAATCCTTGTCACAATCACCAAAACCAAATGAATCATTCATCCCAAAACCGCATTTAATCATTCACTCGCGTTCATACCCATTATCCCAGCCACATATGAAAGTTATTCACTTATGAATGGAATCAGAAGGCGAGATAAATGATTCATATATATATGATTTCTGACCAGGGAACCGGCTATATGCCCCATCGTTCCTATTCCTATATGGAGTGGGGAGGGGGCCATGTCCTTTCTGTATTTATTAATAAAGAAAATGGAGCATATGTGAGTGTCTTGCTGGGACTTTCCCCTCTTTTACTTACATTTTTTTTGTGTTCTTCTGGGCATGAGTTTACGATATGAATGAGTGCCGACGAAGGCAAACAAATGCGCAAATAAATCGAGCTGGGGTGGAGGTGGAATACCAGGTGGGGGAGCCGGAAAAGCTGGAAGAGCAAGGAAAAGCCAGGGAGTGTAAAGGACAGCTGAGGACGGATAATGATTATGATGGCGCCCACCTAGGCACGCATTTTGGGGGGGCCAAACCTTGGATGACAATTGCAGCGCATATCCGCTTCCGGTTCTCTACACACACACACACACACACACACACAGGCAGAGGCACACAACCACATCAATTTGGAAGCGTGCACATTTATCCTAATCACACATTCGCACTAACTATCAAGGGTAAGAGAATAGGAATGTAAAGCAGGTAAATAATATTTAATTAAATAAAATCCTTTGTGATTTTACAAATTAAGTAAGTAAGCCATTGCTAAATATAAAAATTAAATTAATATATTAACCAAGAAATAAAAACTAGCTTGATTTACTTTCACAAAAAAAACACTTGGGAATTATAGTGTAAGGCAAGCGGTAAATGCATCAAAACTGAGTGGGTCCTTGGGTCTCAGGTCTTGTACTTTTTTTTTTAGTAAAATTTTAAATGGGCACTTACAATTAATATAATTATTAAGCATTATAAATATTATAAAGTATGTTATTATAGTACATATTATTTTATTATATATTATTTTAAAATATTTATTAGTATTTAGTTAATGCGTTTAGCGAACTTGAGGTCATAAGATCGGCCTATTTATTTATAGACACCACTATGTTGTTTTGATCGAGCATACAGATCGTTGTAAGCGAGGCATCTTCGTATAGCCTGTTTCGATCGTAACCAACGATCTCATCAGCGAAGTTCCGCTTACTAATCTATTAGTATAATAATAATTATTTCGAATTTATATTAAACTTAATGTCAAGTGTAGTTTGTTAATGCTCAATAATTTTTGATATAATTCTTAGATATATACTTAAAAAAAATAAAAAAAATAAAAAAATCGCTGCTAGCATCTTGGCCGCAGCTGTATGAAAAACAGGCACAGGAAGGGCCTGAGAGCTTATTTATGTGCCCAACTTCTTTGACATTGTTCTTTTATTATTTTAGTCGTTGTCTCCCCCTCCCTCTGTCCACCCCCTCCCCTCTCTTTCTCTCTCTCTCTCTCTCTCTGCATCTCCCTGGCCTCTTCACTCTCGCGTTGCTCATTTTTGTCGCAATTTAGCTAAAAGCGTCGTCTAAGAGGAAGTCGTTTTTATATATTCCCCTCTGCCTTTTTCTTTAATCTTATTCCACGTTGGCTGCTGGTGTTTTTTTTTTTTTTGCTTTCTTTTTTTTTTTTGACATGCCCTCATAAAGGAAAAGTCGTGGAAGATTGTGGGCTGGGGTGGGGAAGCCCCTGCCCACGGCTCCCGGCACACTAAGCCATAGCTCAGGCAATCCAGCAACGCCTTTGTCCCGGTGCCACCTTTGATATCGCATCCTCCGCTCCTGGGGAAAACTTGTTCGGTAAGTGCTGGGAAATCGTGGGGCATTTCCAAAAGCACTTAATCGATTAATTAAAAACAATCAGGGGAATCCCATAGGAAATATATATATATTCTCCGGTGTCAATACAAGCCTCTCCCAGGCACCACGTGCCTCCCGCCGAGACCTTTGTTTATTTAAATTTTAAAACAACGAAAACAAGAGGGAAATTATACATTTTTCTTTAAATATTGCTGAATATTTTAGAGGGCATAGCTAATCAAAGAAACGTGTAGCTGAATTTTTCTTAAAATAAATTAAAGAAAATTAATGCTACAATTAATGAGTTATTTAATTATTCCCTAAAGTTAGTTCATTTACCGTTTAACCTCAGTTTTCAAAATATTTTAAGATTACACAATACAATCAAGTACATATATTTACATATTTTGTGTATTATTAAATATTATTATAGATCAAAAAGAGCTCTAAGTTATAAAATTATAGGCCTGATTTAATGAAAGCCCAATTTAAGTTAGTTTCCATTAGGTATGAGACACACAATATTGATATAACGATACCTTATGTATATTTCACGGGAAATCCAATATATAAATAAATATTAAAACATAATTCAAAAGAGAAAAGGGCCTTATCTTAGTTAATGTAGTTATTTTAGTAGCTTAATAGCTTAGTAGTTGTTTGAATTAATATATAAATATAAAGTACTAATAAAAAATGTGGCTTTAAATAGGTTTTAAGTGCGATAAAAACGAGAAATCAACTAAAAATGTATTTTCGCATATTTGTTCAATATTATCGATACAAATTTAACACTAAATGAAATTTAGTTGTTGATATTTAAAAATTTGATATATCAAATATTGCTATATTTTAAATATTGGGCGCTATATTGTTGATATATCACATCGATGAGATATTTGAAAAACAATATTCTATATAGGCCCCAATTAACTGGTATATTTCTTCAATTATTATTCTAATTTCCTTGGGCATTGCAAGTAATAAATAAAATATTTATATACATATACATTTATATAAATTTATATATTTATTTAAAAAAAAAAATAGAATACATAAAATAAAGATTTGAGTAGTCGAGAAAAACGGCAAATAAAATATATTATATCTTCCGTTTATTGTTCCATATTATCCATACTAATTTTAACATTAAATGTGATATTTGTACATTTTTTAAATTTCGGTATATCAAACTTTCTTATATTTTCGATATAATATTGAGCACGAACGATATTTTTGTAGATATATCGTAGCGAACATTATCTATTGTATATATATAATAATAATAATAAAATGGATGTTCTGTGAGGAGACTTTTGCCTTAATTTTGATTCACAAATTAAATTTCCATCAATTGTGGTTAAGGATTAATGGGATCTAGGCATGTATATCGATAGGAAAAGTCCCATCATATATATATATATATAAATATATATACATGTAGTCTACTCACAGAACACCCATTTTATTATTATTATATTATTGTCTTATTTATTTATTTTATTTATTTGTACACTGTATATTAAATTGTAAAGAACTGAGCTACAGGATGGATATCAGTCATAGCTGCCAGGGCTTTCGACTGTATTATTATTATATTATATTAAATTATATATATGTATATATTTAATTAAAAAATGCGCACATATATGGGAGCACAAACAACTTCTAGCAGCCCATCCAGACTATATAGTATTTCTAGTAATTTAGACATTGTATTTAAACCAAAGTTATTCTAAGAAATCTAAACACATTCTAGATTTATAATCAAGTTTCTTGGAAATTCTGAAGCCAAGTCCCTGCTCCCTCTCTCTCTTCGTACTTCATAATTCGTAAACTCTGAAATGTATTTTTATTCCCGCCTTCCAAGTACATGTTATTTCCCCATTCACTTATCGCGTCAACTCGACAACTAGATCGCTAAACTTGCCATCTATCAGCCGCCAAGCCAACAAAGAAAAGGCAAAAAAAAATAAACTGAAAAAAGTAGAAAAAGTAAAAAAGAAAACGTAGAAATATAAAAATAAAACCCGGCTAGGTTACATCAGTGTGCGTATGACACATGTCGCCGCAGGCGGAGTGGCGGCGGTTGGGGTTGCGAAAAATTCGGGGAAAAATCCGGGAGGACGCTGGAGCGGTGAAAAATCGAGCAGGGGGTTGGGGAGGGGTGGGGCATGGGGCAACAAAGGACAACTGTTGCTGGCATGGCATACCTTGCTTCCCGGCGTTGTGTTGCGTTGCTTCGCCTCGCGTCGCGTCTCGTAGGCCGGAAATGGCGTCAATGTCAACGTCGACGCCGAAAATTCTCCTGTCATATGGATGTCCTTGCGGGTGTGCGTGTGTGTGCTGGTATGTGTGGGTGGCATGTGCGTGTGTGGTTGACAGCAGCACGGTTATGTCTATGGAATGTCCTTGGCTTTCCCTTTTCCGCTTTGTCGCTTCACGTGCTCGTTTACAGTCATTTATCATAAAAATATTTTTGCACTCTCATTTTTATAAACTGTATTGTTTCACACCCCCCAGGAAAAAAGCAAGAAAAAAAAACGAAAAAAAAACAACAAGCACCAGGCACCAGGCGCACCAGGAAGGGAGCAGCGGAGTCGACATTTTTATGAAGCTAATTTGATGTTGTCATTCTTCATTTCTCATTTTTGTAGCGCCATTTTCATTTTTACAGCCCATGTGTGTGTGAGTGTCGGGAGTCCTGCTTCTTGTTCTGCCAGTAATAAGTCAGGTCGAAACTAAGCACGGCGCAAAAATTCAGATACCTGGTGAAAATGTACACTTTTTAATAGAGTTAAAAAAAAACCGAAATACATGCGAAAAATATACAATTTTTTTTTATATTGAGTTACTTCCCAAAGGAAAAAATACAATTTTTGAAACTTAATACAAGTAGTATAACTTAAAAATGGCCTGTTCTCTGTGTATCATTTAGTAATTATTGCACAAAAATCACAAAATGCAAACAGTAGTCCGCATTTAGCATTATCTTTGATGGAAACAGATGTTTTTGTTTTTTTCGGGTATTCAAGTTCTCAAAAAATTGTAGCTAATATGAAAAAAAATCATTTTATATAATCGAACTAGACTTTATTCAAGAATAGAAAGAATCTAATGCAAATTCATAAGCTTCATTGCCAAAATTGTCTCGCCAACTTGCAATAATTCAAGTTTTTCGATTATAGTGATGGTAAATAAGCAATAACACATATCGATAGACTGAAAATGGCCAAAATAATCGGTACTACTTATTGTAAAAAACGAAAAAAAGGTGTTGCCTTTCATTTTTTGTTTTCTTTTTTTTATCTCTTGATTCCTATCCTTTATACACCACAAAATGTTTGCATCTAGTTCAAGAAGTGGAATTGAAAGATGCAACCATAGTGGAAACAAGACGTTACATAAGCATAATTGCTTGAATAATTATTCGAATTTCCTGGGGCATTGTAATTAAGAAAAATTAAAAATAAGCTAAAGTATTTATTAAAAAAAACAAAAACAAAAAAATAAAAACAAAGCTCACTTCTGTTTAAAACATAATTCTTTCTTTCTTTCATAATTCTGTAAACAACTTTTAGTTTCATGTACCACAAGCTCTTCTGCCAGTGTATTACAGGCATATGGAAAATGTTGTTTCCCGGCGAAATGTACCCCATAAAGCGACACCTAACGGCCGTGCACTGAAACTTAACGAGTGTTAGTCGGAAAATGCGCCCGGAAAATAACAACCAAAAAGTAAATTATAATCAAAGAAGGTGGAGCGGAGATAAAAGCATCCGACTTAATGTAAGTATCTCTGCATTTGCAAAGATACATTTTTGTAATCCAAAGAAAGTGGAAGTTAAGCTGGGGAAGGTTTTCCAAAATAAAAAATATTTAATATTTGTTGAATTGTTTTTTCAGGAAATAGCTAATAATTCTTATGATCCATTAAAACTTTTTAAACTTAACTTTAAGTTACATATTTAAATATATACATATATGTATCTTCCTGTTTTCCTGTTTGTTTTCTAACATTTTCCTTAGTCCTCTTAAAAATTATCCTAGGGATATATAACCTACAATAATTTATGCTTGTTGTTTTTCTGCATTTAATATTGTAGCTACATTTCTTGTTTATATATTTAATGTTTTTCATTTTCCTTACATATCCTTCTGTAATTTATTTGTTCCTCCTTTTTAAGCCAAATATTTATCACAATTTCAGCCTAATTATTTTTTAATAAATGACCCATTAATGGACCCCATTTTAACCGGTTTTTAAGGAGCTCTTTTGGGCCTAAAAACCACTTGGCCATCTGTGGTGCTACTGATCCCTATAAACTGAACATTATGATAATAGGCGTAGTAGGAAGGCGTACAATTCCATTGGCAAAACTTATTGACCGCATGCCGAAAGTTTTCATAGATTGGAATTATTTTGGCCCGAAAGTTTTGCGTGTGTACAGTCAACCGAAACTTATTATTAATATCCCTTAGTGAGTAGATTTTACTGCCAAGCCGAGCTTTTGTTATTTGTTTAATTAGATTTCTCAAGTAGGAGCCGCAAAAACCGCACATTTTCTCAAGACTTTGGCCCAGTGGAGGGAAGAGGGAAGAGTTTTCCGGTGGGAAAATAACCGAGCTTAGCTTCCTCAATGCAAGCGGCGACGGCGGCTGCAATTTTTGCGAAGCTGTTGCTTCTGAGGAGGGAGAGGGGGAGTATGGGGAAAAACCGCAGAAAATCCTTCGGCCAGTTTGCCGCTTCAAGCTCCCAGTTCCTACCAGTTCCCACCAGTTCCCGGCTATTGAAACAAAGCTATTTTTCAAACACGGTGACGAGTGCTGGAGGGGGTGGGGGTCTTGCCCCATTTCCCATTTTCCGCCGGCTGTCTCGTAAATATTTCACTGGGAACTTTAGCATTTTGTGCACTTTAATTTGCGGTGAAAAGAACTCTCAAAGTTTTGGCCCCCGCAACCTTTGACCTAGCCCACACCGAGTGACCGCATCAAAGAGAGCCAGTGCGAAAGCCATTTGCAAACAGACAAAAGCTAATAGCTGCGGCACGCAAACTTCCACCAACAACCAACAATGGAACCAGCACTTGCTCCTCCTTGGCCGCCTCGTTTGGCTCCTTCCTGGAGCACCTTCCTCCTCCGCCTCGACTTCCTCCTCTGGCACTGCAAATTCCAACTAATTTCGGTTTTACTCGAAGACATATTTTTGGTCCATTGTTTGCTTTGGTGCGTATTTTGGTTAGAAAATAATAAGAAGCAGAACCTTGTTGAATTATTTGTTTCTTTACCTTTTTATATTTATTTTTTATTTATTTATTGAGTAATTAGGTCGATAAACTTGTATTTGATTTATTTTTCAAGTGGGAAAATATTGTCTGAGGGTCGGAAATTAAATAATTGGTTTTGAGTTTTTAATCTCAAAAAAAATAATAAGAATAATTATAATTAGTAATATAACAAGATAGCTAACGCGTTAATTTATACTTTTATAATTAAATGTATAATTTTAATTTGTAACTTAAGGAATTCGAATAATATTAAATATACAAATACAAAATGCAAATGCATATATTAATAGTGGGGCTCTAACTTTATTAAAATGTTTCTTAATATTGACTGGATAAATTCTTAATTGTTATATGTATATATTATTTTTCTTGTCTCTCTTTACGTGTGACTGCATCCTGTGATTAAGTGTGGCTGTCTCTTCATTTCCTTTCTTTCCCTAAAACCTAAACTAACCAAGTCTCTACACTATATTTATACCAATCCTGTATCAATAATAATTTATATTTAAGGGGTTATATACCTTTTTGAGCGACAAAATTGAGGGAACTTTGGATTTTTTTTCCGGTGTGTA
>JAEIIU010048090.1:46278-81735 GCA_018874675.1 Drosophila baimaii | reverse complement strand
GACACCGGTCCACCAATCGGCCGATAACTTTCGTAATTCAAGAGATTTCGACTTGAAATTTTAGGAGAGTGTAATTGAAACATAAATCTATCCGAATCGGCAAAAAAAAAAAAATTTATTTTTTTTGACCTCACAAGGTGCAAGCCTGCCTTAAATAGAAAAATTCTAAAGAAAATTCCAAAGCCTTAGAACAATTATAAATCGATTGTACAAATTACAGAGAATATGTTAAATAATTTCTCCTAAAGTATCTAATAAATAAATGTGGATTTCCATAGTTAAACCATGTTTCTCCTCCCCGCTTCCCTCACCAATATAAGCTCATAAACTACCCTGTAATCCCCTTCTGTTGTTTGCCAACTAATTTCATGTACTATTCCCTCAACTAATTGTGCTCCCAAATCAAATCAAACAGAGTAAACAATCCTCTGACGAGGACACATATTTGTCAGACAATTTCGTTTTTAGTAGAAAGACAAATTAAAATTACTCTATATATATTTAACATTACCAATTTCGGGAGCGAGCAAATAGACTTAAGCAAACATTCAAGGCAGGACTCAGTCGAGAGTGTGTGCATATCCTTCGTCAAAAAATTTGGACATTTGTTCGAGCACAAAGATAAACATGCCGACTGAGAGGATTAGGACCACCGATTGCGACTGCTGAGCACTTGTTATTCCATTTTAATTAAGTTAATTGCTCGGATTTCGTGTCATTGGGCGATAAGGCCATTTTTGGGGTGGATCTGCTTAACGATTTTTCAACCCAAAAATCGAAATCGATGGCACCTCTTCGAATACATTTGTTGTTTTGTATTGTTCAACCCCCGGGAACAATGAGGAACGAAATGTGCACAGACTTGCGTGCGAATTATTGGCAAATGTTTTCAAAAAAACAGCCTGAGAAATACTTTTTCGCACATTTGTTTTGTAATTTCCGCATTTCAGCAGCGCCACTCTCCTTCTGGTTTCGGCATTCATTTGTCTTTGCAAATATTTGCCATTTGAATGGGAAATCTGTTCGGATTGCGAATTGCTGGTTGTGTGGATTGTGGTGCTGTGATCGAATCGGAATCCCTTAAGTGGGCGCGACAGTTGTTCGATGGGCATCGGCAGCTGCATCCGAGTGCATCCACTAATTGCACTATGCAAATGCATGATTTTTCACTGTTTTTCAACCCAGAAACAGATGGCTCTATTAGCCATTCGGACATATAAGGGGTATTAACAGCAAATGGTCAAAAGATGTGATTCATTTATGTCATAAATTGGGAAGAAATGGAAGCGACAGTTACAAAAAAAATGTATATTTTTATTCCAAGACTTCGTTATAACAACGAAAAAAATATATAAAAAATATATATAATTAGAATTAAAATATATCTTCAGTTATATATTAATATAAATTATAATTCCAAGAGTTCCCTATAAAAATGAATAATTTAAAAGCTTATTATAACAGGAAAATTCGAAATTAAAATATATTTAACATATTTAAAGAAGAACACGAAGGAGTAATACCCATATGATAGAAGTATTAACTCTTCCCATATCTAAAAAAATGTTTTAATATATGTTTTATTATTTTGAATCAACTTTAAATAAACCACTCTATCTACATTTTGCTAAATAAAAGTATGTAGTTCTCTTTTAACAGCAATATATTTCAAGAGATTCACTGCCCAATTAAGGCGAAAAATCTCTGGAAAAAACTCCCCGTTAACTCCCGTTAAAGTCCACTTCCAGGCTAAGTGCAAACTGAGATCCTGGCCTGGCCTGGCGGCTATGGGGAATCAGATTTTATAACTCAATCAAGGCAGCCGTCGCTAATGGCACATGTGGGCTTTGGTTCCGTTTTTGGTTCCATTTTTCGTTTGTGTCATCAGACCGCCCCTTGTGGCTGCAGCTTGTGGCACAAACATTTGACCAACAAAAGCACAAATGTTGCAATAGCGCCCCGCTCCTTTTTGGGGGTGGCTTTGTGCCGTCTATTGGGGGGAGTTGGGCAGGGCGGCGTCGAAAGTCAGACATAAATGCGTTACGGACTATCAATCTTGATTAGTCCGTGATTCGAGGACGAGGACAAAGCATTAAAACTTAACAGCCTTTGGAGAAGGGCATTCTCATTCTTTAGATGCGACAACAAAAGATGGCCACGTGTCGGCGGGAGAGAGATACGATACCGAGAATGAGCATGGCTTTTAGGGAAATTTGTTTGGAACACAGATTTTAATGACGTCTACGGTTACATGACTTTAAATTGTATGGAGCGGAAAAGCCAAGCAACGAACAAACAACTTTGGGGAAAATGAAAACATAAAAATGTCCGGCTGCGGCGATTTTCTCATTATTTTGCACCGTTTTGTGGCAATTTCAATAAACAATAAATCCCTACCGTGTGCGGCCTCCCAAAAAAAACAAAAAAAAAAAAGGAAAAAACAACCAACAAACATTGTTTGACTATATATTTCTTGCATGCATAAAGGCCGAGATCTGGCCACAATTTATAGTAATTTTCACATGAATTGAATGTACCGCGCCAGGCGCCTGCCAACAAGAGCGACAACAAGCCAGCTGTAGCTGGGATCGGATCGGATCGGATCAGATCGGTTAGGAATGGAATGGAGCCGATCGGAGGCTAATCTGGGGTTGGGTACAAACACTGAAAAAGTAGCAGTGAAAAGGGATCACAATTTTGGTAGTTATTTTGTGAATTATAAAGCCAAGAGTTGGATTATAGAAAATACATTCAGATCCTTGTAAGAAATGACGAGATTTACTTCAATATTTTTATTTATTGATATAAATAAATATTCTTATGAGTTAGAATCCAAAATCCTTAAAGAACACAAGCATACATTTAGTTTATCTTATTTTTTTGTATTATAAACTCAATTTATTATTTAAATAAATAACTAAACATAAGGGATGATAAATAAAGATCCCTTTAAATGTATATTAATCGCTAAAAAGAAATCATCGGACTTGAATCAAAATGTCTAAAAATACACACATATTTAATTTTATTACAATTATAGATCCAATATATAACTTAAATTAAATAAAGATAAGGGATAAAAAAGCAAGGTTCCTTTAGAACTTGACGAAATTTAATTTAAAATTTATAATAATCGCTTTAAAAATACTTTCCTTGGCCTGAACAAAAATGACTTATTAAAAAACGTGAATTTAATATATTTGGGTTAATTTGAACTATAAATATAATTTATTACTAAAATGTAAATAGTTTTAATGTGTGTTTGCTCAATTTATGTTTAATAAAAAATATGGTTTGGAGGATAATTTATTTTAATGTAGTTTCTGTGTTTCCTTCTCTTGTAATTATTAGTATTATAACTGATATAAAGGGAAATTTGTTAGAAAGTTGTAATAAATTAAACAAATGTTTGCTTAATTATAGAAAATTATGGTTTTTATTAATAAAGTTTATTAATAAATTTCTCTGAAAATTAATTACTTTACCATTTAATTTATTTCCAGAGACATTTATTAATAAAAAAAATGATTTTCTCCTAACCAATTTCCTGTTCGCTCTAAATTTTATTTAAATAAATATTTAAATATAGTTTATACGCCCAATTTTGCAATATAAAATACCGATTATTTTCCGGCTGCAAGCTCCCAGCGAGAGAAGGGGCCACAAAGTCTGCTTGGCGCTGCTGTCGTCGGGGCGTATGAGTGACGCGACTGCGCTGAATGGAGTTGGCCTCAGCACCACCACCGCCGGATGGCTGGCTAGTTGGCTTGATAGCTGACTGGATTGCCTGGCCATTGCCTGTTGGCCAGCGAACATAATCGTAAACAAATAAAATTATTGCTGCCGATCATGCACACAAATTTATGCACACCGCCACACACCACACACCACACACAGCAGCCGCACACACATACTCCGTGGAGCCATCATCTCCCTCGGCCGTCGCCTATTTTGCACTAATTTTCCAGGCGAAAAGCAAAGGAAAAACTCTTTTGGCACGAGGTGTTGCCGCAAGCTGTGTGTGTGAAATATGCAACAAACAGCGTGAAAAAACATGAAGGCAGCGAAGGCCCAAGTCGCGAGTCCCAAGTCGAAGTCCAAGTCGATGTGTTGGCTTTTTTTTTCTCAGCTTGCACACACAGCGGGAAATGCATTTTCGCGTGCGGCGCTTGGACAAACCAAAAAAAAGTAAAAAAAAAAGGAGGAGGAGGGAAAAAACTACAACAAAATGCGGTGTCCAGCACATCTGGCTGAAAGCTGTGAGCTGAAAACTGAAAACTGGCAGCCAAATGTTGCGAGACCACATAATACAGGTAGTCAGTCAGTCAGCGCCGGACCAGCGATGAGGTGTTAGTTAATGCACCGTGGTCTTTGGTTCACAGGAAAATGGGTGGAGTCGTTCTGTGGTTAAATGGTTATTTGGGGATATGTTGGGTAAATATAATTGGAAGTATCAAGTAATACTTAAGACATTGTAGAGCTAGCAACCTTTGGCTTTGGTTAAGAAATTTCTATGACAGGGTAGATTTCTTGATTAAGCTATTTTCCTTTTAGGTTGGCAATTCTTCAAGCCTCATTTTCTTTTATTATAATTGAACAGAATACAAAAATACATTCATACATATTTTAATAATTATTTAGTTAGTTTGTTTTTTAAATAAAATAAAATATATATTATATTATAAACCATTTCTTTTATGTATTTATTTTTTAATCATAGTTTTCCCCACTGCTCTATATATTACCCTCTAAAAGGGAGTAAGCTTTTATAAATTCTTCCTCTGCCTGCCTGTTGCCAGACAAGTTAGCATTTTCCTTGGGTAATTTTCACCTTGATTTGGCTGCATGCCTGATGATCATTATGCGATCTTGGCAAGGTGGCTTCACGTTTTGGGTGTTTCTCTTGGTTCATTCAGGTGGCTGGAGCTCCATTCCATGCCATGGCTAATGAAGACTTGAGCATGACGTGCTGATAGAGATCGCACATGAGGTTGGGTCTTGCAGCTGAGGATCTTCCTTCCTTTTCCACTGTCATCACGGGGCTTCATAATGGCTGGCTGCGTGAGTTTTTTTTTTTTGTGAGTCCAAATGGGCTGATAAACGCCTGGTCCACCCATTATTAGGACAGTTGTGGGTCTTCCTTGTAAAATAAAGTAGAGTTTGGTTAATTTGAACAAATATATGTCCATAAAAAATGGGAATATTAAAAGGGAATATTTATAATAATTCAATATTTATAAATTTAATTTACCATTTTTAACAAGTGATAACTTAACAAAAAAATATATTTCTGGAAAGAAATTATACTAATAATATGTAGCAGGTTTTAACAGCTTACAAATGGGATATAGAAAAAAAATTTACGTTGCCTCTTTATAGAAAATTTAATAATTAAAATCTTCACTGTATTTTGATAAATAACAAAAAACTCAACTGTGGGGGCTTCGTGCTCTATTTTTTCTATTCTCAAGGGTTGGCATTTTGCACCCTCTTCAGGATCATAATCAACGACCATATCGATGGCCTATGCAGACATTTGTTTGGCTTGTTTTTGTTGCTGCCAGCTTTTAGCATAATTAAACGACACATGCCACAAAATGCACTTCTATGGCACTCCGACTACGACGACAACAACAGCGGCGTCATCATCATTCGACACGGCATCCATATGTTCTATTAGACTTACCCATCCCGGCTGGTCTTGCCTCGCCTCTCCTTCCCATTTTGCACCCCCCAAGCCTGGCCTTTGTCACTACTCACAAATTACCCCGTATGGCTGGAAATTTGTAACGTGAACATAAGGTTTCATTTTGGCTTCCACACACACTCATTCACTCATTCATTCACTGGTCTTTTCCTTTTTAATTTAATGCAAATGAGAGTCCAGCTGATGGATTAGTTTTCTTCACGCTCTAAATTGTGGCTTTACCTATATTTATATTACCAAGTTGATGGATTGGAATACAACTATGTTCAGTGCAGGTGCAGCAGGGTAGTAAGCTTCGTTGCATGAATATAATTAACACTAATATTAATATTATTTCAATAGCAGCACCTGACACATGCATCAAGATAAAGAAGCTAGATCTGCCGCCTCGTTGCATTAGAAATTATTAATTGCCCAACAACCCCGACAATATTACTCGGACTCGTACTAACTATAATTGTGGATGAAAAATTTAAATGTCGATGTGCCTGGCCGTAAGCCAGAAAACGATCCGCCAAAACATTCCTAGCCGGGTTGTTGTTAATTATTTTATTACAAGTGCCAAAGACAACGCGCTGTTTAATGAACTGTAGAGGAATATATATATTTTAGGGGGAAAGCGATATCTAGTATAAATTCATTGATAAATTCGTTGATTTCTTGATTCGTAATTACTTATATTAATCATAATTACTTCCCCATTTAGCCATAATCACGTGTGGTCTTTGGGTATTTTCACAAACACATTTCACACATAATTATGCCTGCATGCGTGTAAAAATGTGCGGTGCATCCTTAACACCTCAACGGCTGCGCAAAAATTAAAAAATTTCGCGCAATTTTTCGGTCATAGGCGTTGGTTGTAAAAAAAGAAGACACAAATTGAAGACGGCACTAAAATTAAATTTAAAAAATAGATAAACAAAACAAAAAAACAGAGGCAGAGGCAGGAGAAAAGAAGAAAAACAATTAAAATATTTGCAAGGCGTGTTACAACGCCGTTGGTTTTTAATGATGTTTTATTGTCTGTTTCGACGGCGAGACGAAGCGCTGTGAAGTGATCATGATCCCAGCGATCATGATCATGATGATGATGATGATGATTTTTTCAACTAAATAATTGAATGCAGCTGGTTGGCGGTTGTCGCATTAAATTTAGGTGTCTTGTCGCCTGGCGTCTGCATTGCATCGCCTTGCATCGCATCGCAATTGGAGGCTGAGCCAACGACCGCGACAAGTGACAGACCAGCAGACTGTCGAATAAACTCACTCAATGGCTGAATGTCTGAATGTCTGAATGACTGAATGACTGAGTGAATGACTGACTAGCTGACTGGCTGGCAGAGTGACTGACTCACTCACTCACTGACTGTCTGCGGAGCCAAGACGCCGCGACGATAATAAATGAAGCGATTGCAAGTGTAACAGAACAATGACAGCAACAATTGCGGTGTTTGGCATTTGCCAACAGCAGCAGCAGCAGCCACGGCAGCAGCACAAGCGCCAGACAAAGGTCTATTAATAATCAGTTTTTGGTCCAATCCAGAGCACAGTGGTTATATTTGATAGGAATATAATGGAGCCTACAGTATAAAGTGTATAAGCATTATAGCAGGGATTTTAAGTGAATTTCTACAGTCTGAAATTTAATATAAGTATTACTTATTTGTATAGAAGTCTAGGAAAAATATTATACTTCACTTGAAGTGCTTATGTGTATTTTATATATATTTTATTTCATTGATATATATGTATTTCATTTAATTCAGATAGTGCCAGGAATTTTTTAATGATTTTTAACAGCTTAAAATATAATATAAATATATATTCTATTTTTAAAAGCTTCGACAAATTATTAATTTTAATTTAGAATGCTTGTACCTATTTAAATGTATGTCAAGACTTATTTAAACATAAATATAGGGTTATTTTTAATTTCATATAAATATCTTTTCTATTTTAAAAAGCTTAGAAACATATTTAATTTTACTTGTTTTTTAATATATTTTACGCAGATTAATTTGTTTTAAAAATGTAATAGAAAGCCTGAGAAGGTATTTTAGCTAAAACGCTTTTACGGATTTTTAATTCTTTAAAAAAGTAATTAAATAAGTTTATTATTTTTTAATTAAAGGTTAGTAAAATGTGTTAAAAAAATATCGTTAATATTAAACGCTTATTTTTAATTTTATTATTTATTTTGGAGTGTTCTATAAATTCTTAAAATTGAAATGCATTTGTCTTAAGCAAGTTCGTGTTTAATTTTAATATAATCATGTTCGTTTTAATGTTTATAATGTTATTTTTAATTTTTATAATGTTTGTTAATATTTAAATTAAAAGAAAAGATTTTATAGGATTTTTTTAAATGTACGAAAAATCTGAAAATATTGCATTTTCTATCAGAAACGTATAAGAATATTTCAAATATAGCTATAATATTTATAAAGTGAATTTTAAATATATTTAAACTCCTCCAAATGATTTGTAAATTTCAATAAAAAATGATTTCACATTCCTATAGTATTGAAGTATTAAAATAATATCGATTTAATCTTAAGTAAAATATACAAAATATATATATTTTCCTCTATAACTTAAAAATATAGCCAAGACCTGTTTAGAGCTCAAAATGCATTTTAGATTTTAAGCTCCCATAAAATGTACATAAATTCCAACCAAGCCCGGCTTAACCTTCCAACTAATTGAAATGTCAAAATTATGTCGATTTCATCGGCTATTTTGGCCCACTGTGACCTGATGCCAGAGGCAGGCCAACAACAGCGGCGATGACGACGACGACAACGACAACAACTGGCAAACTAACGATCGACAACTGCAGCGACTCCGACTCCGACTCCGACGACGACGACTCTCCAACTTTGACTCCAAACTCCGAGAGGAGCAGTGAGCCGGGGGAGGGGAGTGGGAGGGAAAAATCAGAGGCAGACAGGCAGGCCGGCAAATGCGTCGCGTTGGCTTTTCCAAAAATAAAAGCCAAACTAATGAGCCGGCAACATGCAATGCAACGCACGTGCAGCAAATAGCAGAGAGATATCGGAATGAGGAGAGGGGAAAAAAAAGTTCAAAATCATATATAATTGATGGCTGCTCGCAATTGTTGCTATTTCTTTCTTTTAGTAGTTTTTTTTTCTGGCTGCGCTGATTGACAGCCAAATGGCGACAAAAATCAGCATCTGATTGACAACTCAATGCGTGTGCCGAAAACGAATCTTAATTGATTTTCCCCGAGCATTTCCCGAATATTTTCCGGCCGATGATTTATGGCCACAAATGTGTTGGTGCGCAGAGCGGGGGGAAAACTTTCAAGTCCGAAATAGACAAACATGCAACATCTTCAACTTAATTTCCTATTGGTATGTGCCGCTCTCGTGGCTCTAGGCTTAAAAACGCTCATTTGTCATCGGAGCGATACCAAAAATATATAGATACAGATATAGATATATATATCGATTGAATATACTATATATATACATATGCTATATCTGCAGTTGCAGGCGCGTGTCTATTTTGACTGTCAAAACTGTTTTGCGGCTGTTGTTCCCGTTGACATTTTATTATGTTTGACTTTCTGTCCCGATCCATTTTGGCTGCTCCGAAAAGATACTCGAAGGGGATCGGGGCATCTTTGTTTTAATGTGTTCCTAAGGATTTCGATTTTATACTTGTGACTTAACAGCCAGAGACAAATCGCTTGAATTTCCAACGTTTGACCTCTGGAGGAGGAGACATTTTGGGGGGAAGCTGCTGCTGAAATTAGGAAAATATTTGTTGGCGGGAGCTTGGGAGATTTGGGCAGGAATTTTATGGAATTTTAATATAATTAAGCTTAGGTAATTTGTATAAAATGGTGAAGAAGATCTTCAGAGATTTGGAATTATTAATTAATTGTTTTAGAATTTTTAATATAACACTTCTGGCTTGTATTCTGATTTAATAAAAGAACAGTATCTTTTCTGCTTTATTTTGCTCTTCTTTCTCTTCAAAAGCCTTGCCTTATTTTTAATGCCTTAAAATCTAATATTTGTATCTTTTTATCTAACCTCATAAACTGCAACTTTGTTGAAAAACCAAACAACCTTATCTCATTCTGTACTTTCAACATCTTCCACAAAAGTACACTTTATTTCTCTAATCTCTGCTTGCTAGATCAGTTCTGTGTATGTATGTCTTAGCCATGTTTACTCAACTCACTTTGTTTGTTTGACTTTCCCATTTTAAAGTCACTCGATGTACTACATTTTCCAGCACACACACACACACACTCAGCGAGGAAAAACAGCGTTAGGAACAGCTCGCAAACATCTTGCCAATAAATAAGCATAATTTCTGACAAAACACTCCTGGGGTAACAAGATCCGAGAAAACATCTCTTTACGAAGGGAGGGGGGCAGAAAATGTTGCAAGACTTTCCACACACACACAACAGTTGCAGAAGAAGAAGGCAAGTCTCGCTTTTCCCCCCCCACTAAATGAAATATAAGTGCATTGGCAAACAATAATAGCAACCGGCGGCCACAACAACAACAACAAAAACAACAACAATCGCTTTGCATACACCTGCAAAATGTTGCCGACATTTCCAGCACTCCTCCTCCTCCTCCTCAGTCTCCACCTCTCTGGGTTGCCAGGTGGGGAGGCTAAAGCCGATCGGAGCAGGTGTTGCCTCCACTTGCCGACTGGCTGGCTGCATAATGAATTCATGGGTCTCCCATCGCCGTCGCCATCGCCATCGCCATCGCCATAGCGATCACCCTCCCCCTGCCAAACCCATCCGATACCATTATGCACCCCACATCCATAAAAAAGTTTCATTCATCTAGTACGGAGTTACGGCGATTCCATTTGATGTACACTGGGAGAAATGGGAAATTATAGATCTATTAATGTTTCAAAATAAATTACTTTAATATTAATTATTGATATTTTAACATATTATTGAGTATAAGATATAAAAGTAAACTTATTCACCTGAAAATCTTAGAGGAAGTATAAGAATAAATAAATTAAATATGCTTACAATGGGTGCTGATGAAGAATTGGGCTTTATCAGAGAGCAGAGAACTCTCAGAAAATTAGTGGAAAACTATATAAAAATAAAAATTCTTATACAAATTTTAAGGAAATATAGACTTAAGCACAGCAAAACTTAAGATCAGTTAGCAAGGGATACTAATAAAGGACTAGACTCTCTCCTGAAACAGGTTTTTAATTAGGACTGCTACTTGTGGTATTTTTAAATATTTGTCAAACCCAAAATAAGAAATTCGTAAGGTGAAACATATTAATATAATTAGAAAACTAACACTTAACCATTTTATTTTTATAAGTTGATATTTCAATGATCAGATATGGCCTCAATTTCTACCACATTTTCGTATAAATTAAAAAATGTTCTCCAATAATTTCTCGCAGTGCCGCCCCATCATTTGCAGCTCCTTCTCGATTCGCAGTGGCATATTCAATCAGCGCGCCTGGCCAACATGTAAACAGGTGCAATTCTCTTCGGCGTTTTCTAATTATTTTTAGTCGGGGGCCTTTATATGCCTTTTCACTGGCACTAAGGCGAGCCATCCATATTCGTTGCCATTTCATTGCTGCTTGCTGCTACTACCGTTTCCCTCATAAATTTCATTACGCTTTTTTTATTGCACAATTTTGCATGTTGTTTATAAACAAATGCATTAATTGCATTTGCCGCTAATGTGATTGAGCGGGTTCCAGCAGCAACAACACAATGGTTGGAGAAACAAATGAAATTAGCTGCAAATGCCATAAAATTCGCCATAGTGCACCTGCAATGCATCAAAATGCAATAATAATAATAATAATAACAAACGTATTTACTTCTGTGGCCGAGCGAGCGAGTGTGCATTAAATTATAAACCTAATAAAACATTATTAAATTGGTTGCCACTTGTGAAACTTAACAAGAAGCTGGTTAGTTATTTAAATGTTTTTTTTTTGTCAAGCTATTAATTTTTACGAATCTTGGAAAGCATTTAATGATAACATAAATAAATTTAAAATTTAAAAGGTTTTCTGATTGACTTTTTAAATGCTTTAAGTGATAGACATTAGTGGTAATGTAGGCTTGTGGGAAATAAATCATTTTTATAACTTTTAAGTAGGTTTATCTCCTCTATTTTTATGCGTATACTTAATATTAAACTTCACTTTAACAATGATCTAAATTAACTTTTATAAGCTCGTAAAATTGTCTAGTTTCTTAAGGATTTCAGAAAAATGTTGTATTAAATTTGAGATTTAAAAAATAACTATAACTTGTATGATTAACAGTCTAAAAAAAATTTAATTTAAAGTCCTTTTAGTATTTTATTATTTATTTATGATTTACACAGCTTAGTTATACAATAATGTTAATATTTCCTACAACTAATGAAGCTAATTAAACTTTTGGCCTTGTAATATACTTTATTTCATGCTTTTTTTATATATCTTATATCTGTGACTAGCTTTTACTTTCCTGAACCAATTTACTTTCCACTTCAGTCCAATTTCCGGGACATTTTCCTAAAACCAAAAGCCGAAAACCCCAAAGACCTGGCAACAGCAGCAGCAGCGACAAGGAGAGCAAACATTTTGCCACTTTAACGTTCGTATTAAGCGACAACATTAATTAACTTGCAATTTAGCATAAATACATCATCGCTCAGGCGAGTGGCAGGTTGCAGGTTGCCGCCGGTTGCTGGCTTGCTGGTTGCTGGTTGCATGTTGCATGCTGCTGCCTTGTGCCTGCCTGCTGCCTTGCTGCATTTCACCTGGAAAACTCGTATGAAAAGTGCTCCAGTTTAACTTGGTGCACGTTTTCGACAGGCAGTTGGGGGATCTGGATACGGGTATATATATATATATATATAGCAGCAGCAGCAGCAGCAGCAGCAGCAGCAGGCCTTGTATCGTTGTATAGTACGTGTACGTCTATGTTGGCCACCTGTTGCAGTTAGTCAGCCGCTGGGAAATACCAGTTGGCTTCGGCTTTGGCTCTCTGGCTGCGGCTTGACTTCGTTTGGCTTTGGATCACAGACCTCGCGGTGGGCATGAGTAGACCAGGCTTTTTGAGTACGAGTACCAGTGCGAGTCCAAGTACGAATGCGGCTACGAGGTGTTGCACAGACGCCGTGGGCCGTCGTTATAGTCTGTTACAGTTACCAAAGTGCAGATGGACGCAGATGGTGCACAGGGAAAAATATGGCAATACTTGCAGATAGTTCAAAATTAATAATATGTTTTAAAAATTAAAAAAAGAAATATGTAAAGCAATGACTATTAAAATTATACTCCTCTGACTTCAGAAGTTTACAAAGATGCAATTCCTTTCAAGGAAACTATAAAAATTAACTTGTTTTTATTATTATTATAATTAATTATTTATTTCTTGTATTACTTATATTAAAATCTAAAATATAGTAAATAATTTGAGTAACTTAATGATAACATACCCGATTTTTTCTCCCTCTGAGCTTGCTTACTGAATGATGAAGTCTGGATGCCGATGCAGATGCCGTGCCTGCCTGCATGCAGATTGGCTTCGATAAGGTGCAGCTCCCCGAAGAGCCCCTAACCCCAGGTCCTCCCCCCCGTATGCCCCTACTTTGTAGCATCTAATGGCCTTTCTTTTTGACGTTGTTGCTGTCTAATTGCGGGGCGTTGTTACCACCGCTGGAACTCCGCTCCGCTCCTCTCAGCGCTTTTGTTTTCCTTTTTTTTGTTTGCATTGTGGCTGGCTGTGTTTTGTTTTGGGCAATTTGTCTAAATTACACTAACTAATTGCAAGACTAACGCCCCATAAATGGGTGAGAGCACCCAGGTGCGACAGGTATGGAGAAAAGAGACAATGGCAGCGGCGACTTTCACCTGGATAAAGTCCGAGGTTTGGGGTCTGGGTCAGTTGGGGGCCTTAACTCATCCATGACATGATCCATGGGATGATATGAGGGCCGGGAAAAAGCCAATAGTGCGTGGGGAAAGCCTTGGGCAATAGGGATGGGTCTTAAGCGGAATATGTTGGGATTTTATTTATCGATAAAAATCAAGGGGCATCTAAAATCATATCGAACAATTT
The DNA here is from genome assembly GCA_018874675.1 of Drosophila baimaii. NCBI lineage: Eukaryota > Metazoa > Arthropoda > Insecta > Diptera > Drosophilidae > Drosophila > Drosophila baimaii. The sequence continues at coordinate 67,921 of JAEIIU010048090.1, read as the reverse complement.
AAGTATCATAGAAATTCTTTTAAATAATTGAACATTTAAATATGTAAAGTTATAGTTTATATTTTTAATATTTATAAAGGATATTTTAAGCCACTTTAAAATGTAATTAATTACGATATTTAAATATATACATATATTAAACAAAATATAAAGTAAAATAGTATTATTTATCAACCACTTTTACCATCCCTTTTCCCAGCAAATTTCCCCAAAGTGAAAAGCCTATGGCAAACTGTAAATTTAAATACACATTCATTCGGTGGGATATTGTTTTCATTTTTCCCCGCCGGCTTGTTTATTGTTTTTAGCTTCGCTTATGTTTGCCATAAATTATCGCACGGAATATTTGTGCACACATTGTTATATTTTATTATTATGAGCATTTTTACTTTGTTCTCTCTCTTTTGGAAAATTCTTGTGGCATTTTCGACGGTCGCGCAGCAGCTGCCGTCGATGTGTCTTTCATTGGATTGCAAGAGCTTCGGCATCGCAGAAAAAAGACGAAAAAACTCTAAGTGTCAATTGTTGTGACAAGTCGAAAAAGCGTGAAAATATTGCAAATGAATGCGGACGAGGACGAGGGCCACAGGTGCGTATGAGTAACATTGAGAAGGCGGCCGAACGAAACTAGTTGAGCGGGCCAAATGGGATCCTACAGTTGTCAGTGGTTAACTGGAAATCCAACTAAAGTCAAAGCACTTGACAGGCCAAACGGTAAAAATTAAAGTTGGAATTTAAAGAGCACTCGAAAAAATGGATTAAGATAATTTTAAATAGGTTGTAAGTAAATGTTATAATATTACAGGACATATTTATGGGTATCTTTAATATACGTTAATTATAATGTATGGCTTTTTAACTCATTTTGTTAACAGATTCATATGGTGCTTGAGTAACCAGAAATTCAGGTAATTAAATATAATATTTTAAAGCTAAGAATGTACGGATTATATACTGATTTTAGTTTATTTTGGATATTCAATGATTAAGCTATAGCTCTTCAACATTTCATAACTTTTCTTGCTAGCTTAGGCTTCATTAAACTATTATAAATCTAACAAAAACAATGTAAAATAGATACAAAATATATTTGTCATAAAATTAAACCATATTTTATATTGTACAGAATTTATTGAATATTATTATTATTTTAAATAATCAAACCCCCATGAAACCTCCCATAACAATCACCTCCACCCTATTTGTTGCAGCGCATGTTAATGGCATTTGATTGCCTCATTTAGGCGGTGTTTACTGTGTCGTCTCTGGGCGGGAGTGCTCGCCATAAATCTGCCGGCCATTTAGTGTCCATCATTTCGTCCGGTTTAGTCATCGTCATCTCACGGCGGCGACGGCAACGGCGGCTGTGGCTGTGGCAGTGGCAGTGGCAGGCAAATGAATTGCCGCCGGCCATTTTGAGCCAACAGCAAGCGGCAGCCACTCACCGCTCGCTCGCTGTAAATTTGTCAACTTTCGGTTCGGCTTTTTCGGATCATATATAGTGGGCATCGTATGGTATCATACGGATCGAGCGAGGTGTGCGCACCTGCACCTGCTGTGCTCATTTCACGAAGCTGCCGCAGTGGCCATTAGCGGCGGCAGCAGTTGCTAATGGGCGCCCAGTACCGCCCCACCGGCAGCAGCAACATGTGGTGCACAGCTGCACCACATCATCAGCGGCAGCGGCAGAGTTGTCAGAGTTGGCAGAGAGTTGCCACCCACTGCTGCGGGCGATCTCTGGGTCGACTCTTAGTGTGTCATCAGGCATTTCCCTTCACCAGAAAGAAGCAAGCGAAGAAAAAAACTAAATCAAAACTGCAGCCTGTCATTTTTGGTCTCTGCACCTGTTTCAATGCATTTCGCCTTTATTGATTGCAGCCCATGAATCCGAATAGTTGCCTTCCTTACCTTTGCTTGTATACACTCGAAAAAACCATGCAAATAAAGTCAGAAATACCTTGATAATAATTCTATAAACATATTGGGAGTTGTTAATATATTTTTCGTATTTTTAAAGGTCATGTTTCAGGTGTGTTTTCCAGCTGTTTACTTTCGAAAATGTAATAAATACTTTACGATTATTTAAAATTTTAGAAAACTTAACATTTACTTTTCCTAAAATTTAATTAAAGTGTATCTTTACATTTGTATCTTTTTCCTTGCTTTTTTCCCACTGATTTCGCAGTGGCAGTTGCGGTCATTGAGCCGCTGATTTGTGGCGTTCCTAAATTGTTTTTCATGTTTCGACGGCAGCTGCATAATATGTGCACTTTATTGACAGCAACGCCAATTTGATTTAGATACCACTCAGCGTGTTTTTTCAGTGTCTCTGCGAGTGTCTCGAGTGCGTAGATTGTTTGGCAATTAAATGAGTGGCAAAAGCTTGCCACACCAAAAGTATGACACTTGCAGAAATGCAAGTGTCACCTAGGGCTTTAAATACAAGATACTACTTATAAGAAATTTTCTAAATAAAATAATAATAGATTTTCCTAGATTTGTACAAAAATCATTAAGGAGTCTTTAGTAATTATAAAACTTGAATTTCAAGTTTTTAAAAGAGTTTATTTATTAATTTACTTGTTTAATCAATTAGTTTGATTATTTTGTATTTGTCTCATTTTATATTAAATAATTTACTTATTTTATTAGAGGTTACAAATTAATTGAATTTATTTCCGTGCATTCTACGACTGGAATTTACTAGAGGTGTTGGTCATTTTATCTCTAATATTATGTTCCACTTCGCAACTGATTGCATTTGGGTTTCCAGAAAAAAAGAGGTAGTGTCTGCGTCATCAACTGTGACCACAACCAGCAGCAATATGTACTATGAACCGCAGCCACATTAGCCACCTTTGTCTTGTTTTTTATGAGATAACAAGTTAGCTTTTTGCCTCTTAAATACTCCCAAAAATAAATTTAAAATGGGCCACATAATATTTATTAATACAAATATATATAGTAGTTGTATTTGTATTTATTTGTATTTATTATATATATTCCTAGTGCTTAAGTTACACTATAAATAGTCACAAAATTGATGTTTTTCCCTCAAACTTGTTTATTTTATTTTATTAATTAATTTATTTATTACTTTACACATAGGATTTGATTAATTTGATTTGCCAATGAAAGGCTACCGATTCAATTTAATATGTTTAGTGATTTATGTCACTACTTTTCAACAGATCCGCCTTTTATACAGTTTTTTTTAATTAAGTGACTTGTTAATTGGTCTCTATATTTCTTTGTTTACTTCCTGTTAAATGTTTCTCCTTTTATTTATGTATAAGTGTTTGAAATAAACATAGAGTAACCTTCAATGTGGCATAGATTTTAAAGAATCGTATCTTTAATTTCCATACCTAATAAAAAACTATACATAAAAGTAAGTATTCAATTAAATTTCTACACTAAATATTATTTAAATTTTTTGTGGAAACCAAAACCCCTATCTCCCAATGACCCCTATAATTTAGCCCGTAGCAGTATCCACTGCAATTACCCCCCATTGCATCAGTAAATTATCCGCGAGGGCCTGTGCCTGTGTCGTTTTTTTTGGGGGGGAATAATACCTATATATAGTATATAGTGACGCACTCATTGCCATGACTACAACTACTATAAATACAATGTGCCGCAAATTCAAGTGCAAAGCAAATGGGGGACTTTATCGGAATGATGCGAAGTGTACCCGACCGACTGCGGCGTCGACTGCGGCAGCGGAAGCGTCGCTGATAGCTGATAGTGTCCGGCGGGGGCTCCGGTCCAAATAAAATAACAAAAAAAAAATACAAAAATACAAATACAAATATTATAGGCCAAATGCCGAGTGCAAGAGAGGCGTCACTGAAAATGGGGCGTGACCAGCTGCGGAACCACCTGTTCGTTTCGATCGATGGTGCGATGTGCGATTTGCGATGCGAAAATCGTTGTATTTGCCAATGACGAACGATCGTTAGGCATTCTTTTTGTTTGTGTGTTTAATTTGCTCAGGTGTTATGCACCTGATTTGCGCGCTATCGAGCGCGGCCAGAACGGCCGCAGATAGAGATAGCGTCGCATCTGGGGACTGGGTGAGAGAGAAGGTGAACTTGCACACGGTGAGAAATGTGGGAAGAAAATAAAGAGAAAGATGCACATCAATTTATAATTTTTATATAAGTTCTACAACTATAAATATATCCCATAAGCTCTGAAAAGCACAAAGTTTAATCATAAGTCAGGATTGGGCACAAGAAAAAAACCCTTCCATTTTATATATCATTTGTTATGTCTGTTTATAAGAAAGATATTATATTAATTAGGAAAAATATATATTACCTCTTAATTAAGATTTCAACCCCTTTTCTCCCAGTGCCTTGGACCAGGTAATTGCTCAACTCACCCTGGCGGTGTGGGGGCCTTGTTGTTTGCGCATCAATTGCCATGTGAGGGGGTGTGTAAGTAAGTGTGGGTTACTAGGTGGGGCGGTCAACAAAATGGCCGATCACTTAGTTATTCATTCGCTACGGATCAGGATTTATCTTTCCTGGAACCTGACCCAACAAGATATATATTCATAATTTCTTATACAACTCAGTTGTGTCTATATATAATATATATTATATATGGGGTTCACCTCGCCTAATGATAATTGCTCAATTGTTCTTTAATCTCAGTTTGCGGTTGAGTAGCTTGCGGATTGATAAAATCTGGGTGAAAGTGCTCGAGTGCCGTCATAAATATAATAAGTCACTTGTTTATTTTTTTGCCCCATGGGTACATTGTAGTTAGTAAGGCCCAGAAAATTCCCTTGAAATGCAATTACTGGAATGGGACAATAAAGATTAAATGTTATGTTATTGAAATTTGTGTTGTAAAAGGCAGAAAACAGTTGTAAGTCGTAGAGAGATTAAGACTACAAAGTTGGAAATGAAGTAAGCGAATAATGCGGTGATAATATATTTCTTGGAAAGTGTTTTAAACATATAAAATATATATAAATAATAAAAGATAATATATTTCTTGGAATATATTTTATAAATAATTTAATATATTCATAGGCTTGAGTTTCAACACAATTTTAATCCATTAAATATCCCCAAAATATTCCCATTGCTTTTAAAGTCTAAAATAATACTAATATCCGCTTTATAGCTGCTCTGACTTGGTTTCAAAGGCCATAGATTTATGGTTTGATGTAACTGACTAACTGAATGACAGCCTTCAACAACAACAACAACAACCACAAATGACACTGAGCTGGCTCACAGAAAATATGTTTTACAAGCCATTCAATGGGCTTGCTAATGTTATTGCCGTTGCTGTAACATTGTTGCTTGATTTCTGTTTGGACATTTTCATTTTCATTTCGAGCGCGCAACAATAAAAATTGTATAAATCTAAAACAAAAGTTTAAAGGCTCTCTGCCAAATGTTAATGCGTTGAACACGTCTTGGCCATTAAAGCGGCTAAAGCGGCAAAAGCGGCTGGCTGGCGTTTGCGATCGAGGGTCCACATGACGTATGCGTTATGACACACGGCAGCAGCGGCGAGGCTGTTGCTGTTTCGACGGTTTTCTGGTTTTCTGGTTTTCGGTCTTGGCCAGTTTCTTAGCGCACCCATTCAAATGAGTCTCTCCGCGCACACCTGTTGTGTCTTGGCCATGGCAATAGGTGGTTTCTATGCGCTTATAAATTGCCACATGTGTGTGCGCGTTGCTGCTGTTGCCATTGTTTTATAGAAACCCTTGGTAGAGAGGGTATTATAGCCTCAGTCAGATGTTAGATGAAGAAGTCATCTTTAAAGGTAGTAAATATACATAATATCCGTCAGATTGTAAGGTTTTTAGAGGCTTTTAGTTGTTATTCCCTTCAGAATTTAATTTTTAAAATTATTAATAACAAAAGTTAATAGCAGCAAGGGTATAACAACATCCACAAACACTTCCTTTCCCTCCTTTTTTTTGCTGCCAGCAGCTGACAGCATTTTGGGCATAGCCCTCGATGATGACATAAAATGGAACAAATGGCCTATGAACGTCGCAAATTAAGGCAATGCAAACAGAGATCCAATTGGAAAACAAAGCCGAAGTTGTGTGACGGGTAAAAACACAACATTTGTGAGGTCCCCCGGCTCGCTTTATCATCCGATTCTACCCACCCCATTTATGGGCTGTCATCTGCCTTATAAGTCGTGTTAAATTTATTCAAAACCTCTTGACTCCTTGCTGACACAGGAATATCCACCCCATGTAGGATGCGGTTGCTTGCCTGTCCGCGCCAGTTGGCCAAGGGGTGTGTGTGTGCGAGTGTGTGTGAGTGTGTGTGAGTTCGAGTGTTTGAGTGAGTGCTGGTTGCCACCCTCCCCATCCCTTCTTAATATCTGCGATCCCCTTTTGTGAAGTGTTTCTGGCCGTACTGATGTTATTATTACGTTTGTTTGCACATTTGTCGCCCCGAATTGGCGGACAAATTGCGGGGCGAGTTCATAAATTCTCGCGTTATGGCAATTAGATGACTGCCACGCCCCTCACGCACCTGCCACTCAGACACCTGTTCATGTACCGGGCCTCTATGGAGATGAGGATCTTGTAGGAATTGTATAGGAAGTTAAGAAAGTGAAGGCTTTATACGATTTAATATTTTTATATATATTTTTGGTCATTTAAAAATTGGTTTTCATAAACTGAACAGACTCTTTAGTTAATTCTATATTTTCTTAATGTATCTGAGCTTTAATTTAGATATGTTTCATATTTATTTAGATGCGCATTCTAAAGGCATACACTTTGTAAAATAAATCCTACAGAAAAAATCGTAATAAATATTTAAGTATGACAGAATTTCTTACATTAACCTAAATCCTTTTTTTCCTTTAAGCCTTTAAACTACAAATCCCCTTTAAGACATAAATCACATTAAAAACGCAGTATCATTAAAACTGCTATACTATTTTTCTATTTTAGATTACAAATTTGTAGTTGTCCAGGTTAGTTAACTGACCATCTGCTAATCAATGTTGCCATCTATAGAAATTATTATTTAACAATGTTTATCAGCAAAAAAGAAAAAAAAAACAAAAACTAATCGCATGACAATACAATAAAATCCAAGCTAAAAATGTTGACGCTGCCAAAAATATTATTGTCTTGGTGAAATTATGACTTCTATGACTTTGAAAAGTTCTAGATAAATAAGGGTAATGAATTAATAAAATATGTTAGCCTCTTATCAAGGGGAAAGCATTAAAAAAACACCAAAAACTAAGTGTTATACATAAGTTAAAACTATAATTATGTACCCACTTTAATTGGTGACGTCTTTTAAACTAAAGGAAATGAGATTTTCGTAATGAAAATGTGACGTCATTGTTCTTAACAATCAAACCTCTTAGTGAATTCCCCAAAAACGCCCCAAAAGTAAAGATAATTTCAACTATAGCACCTACCAAGTACAATAGGCCCTTCTCAATAGTATTCCCCCATTTCCTCAATTATCCACCTAAAATTCCCCATCATAATTAAGCCATAAAACCCCACAAAAATTGTATCAACTTCCGGCAAAACCTTACGCATGTACTTTTGCACTCGCATCGCTCAAGAGGGAAATCTCAACCCAAAAAGTATTCCGGATTGGCAGGAGAGGCCATAAATTAATTAGAGCGACTATCGCAGAAATAGTTTCGATTAGTGCAAAACACCTGTAGGCCAAAATACGACCAAAAAAACAGAAGGAAAAAAAAACCCGATCCGATCTCCGATCCCAAGCCAGTTTGGCCAGACGACGACATGCGAGAAATATACAAATATACATCGGTATACGTACTGGGGTTCGGGGAGATAAAAAACAGATTAGAAATTCAAATGATGACATGTCTGGGCAGGGGCCGAAACCGAAACATTCGCGCCCATTCTGATAGCACTCGCTTACACACACATCATAAGTATAAGTCAATACAAAAAAAAGCAACAAAAAATAAATACTAAAATGCGTGGCGGCGTGGCCATAAGGTGAATGGATCCGAGGAGCTTGCTCGCGCTAAGACACCTGTGGCCACTTAGGGGCCTTTATTGCCACAACCAGGCCAATCTGCCTTCTTTTCTCGGTGCAAAGCAATTCCAATTTCAATTCCCAAGCTCTTGTACTTGGAGTGTGTGTAAACAATATTTATCAGTTTGCACTCGGGGCTTGGCTACTTAAAATAGACCACGCCGACTCACTAGCCAGCCCCGGGTGCAGCCTGAGTGCCCAAGTACTTGTGCTGCCATGTACCCAATGTACCCGTACTGGTACCCGTACCCGCACTCGTATTCGTACTCATCGCAACACCTTGGCACCAGCACGCAGCACCTTGCGGCTTATCACACACGCTACGCATTACGCCCGCGCAAAAGCAAAAGCAAAGGCAGCGCCTTCTGATAAGCGAAGCACAACGGCTGCCAGATGGCCAAGTCAACCTGCTGGGCAGGTGGGGAGCTGGAGCTGGAGCTGGAGCCGGAGGTATTGGGGCAAAGACAACAGCCTGCCTGTCCATGGCGTAGTACACTGGGGGAAGAATTTTAATAGGGTTTTTGGGGGGGGAAATTAGGTTCTTAAAGGAAAACATTTTCCAAAAAGGAAGTACATTAGTTTAAACAGAAAAATGCAAACTTAAATAGCTTAAAATATATATAATGAGAATATTTATTCATTCTTTATTTTATCTTAGATAATAGAATTATTTTAATTGTAATTTTAATATAATTAAACATAAATAAATCAAGAAAAACAAATGTTTCATAGCATAATATAATATTCCTTGAACTTTTCTGACATTTTTATGAAGTTCTTAAAAAGGAAACAGAATTAAGTTTGGTAGAAATGTTTATTATTAGTATGTTAAAACTAAAACAAATTATTTTTATTTAAATTTAAATTCTTTAAGTCACAAACATATCAATATTGTTTAATTTAATGTCAGTTAAGTTTTATAATTACTTACTTACTTTTTATTTATTTTATGTTACATTTATTTGTTATTGCTTTTAATAAAAGCTGCTCTCATGAGGTTGTTTTCCTTAATTTTTATTTTAAGATTTGGGATACTATTATATATTTTTTGATCTAGGAAAACCATCGATTAATATTTTTCTGTAAGCATGATTGTTTCCGAACATTTGTAGCAACAACATAAGGCTTAATCTAAGATTAATAATACTAATGAAAATAATACTTATGATATTTTGCTTGTGAAATTAAAAAAACAAGTTAATAATTATTAAAAAAAACCCCTTGTATACATTTTTCCTCAGTGCAGAGGCTTCCCAGCCTTATCAGCTTTGATTCCGCGTATGTTGTGACTCTGTGAGTTAACCCCATTGCTCCGATGGCCATGCCCATGCCCACATCCACATGCCAACAGGTGGTTGCACCGGAGCTGTAGCTATAATATATATATGTATACATGTTTGTGTATAACTTGGGATCCAGAGAGCTTGGGAGCCGTGACTGTTTGGCGTTGGTCTGGTTGGGAGCCCAAGGTTCATTACGTAGGTTCTTATCTGGCGCACGTTCTTTTCGTTCTTTCCGCTTTTTGCCTTTGCTCTGGCCTTTAAGTGCGTTCCCCCGTTGTAATTAGGCTGATGAATTTATGGAGAGGGCCCCCTCTCAGCCATCCCACCTCTTCCTCTCCATATACTATATATATATACGAACATATTCTGCCAGATATGGGCCTGAAGTGTTGTACACATTTTGCACAAAAAGAACAAATAAATAAGAATGAACCGTGTAGCAACCACAAAATGAAACTTAATTGAGTTTGTACTGATTTTTTCTGTATAAATATATATATATTTTTTTTTGTTATGTATAAAACCACAATGATGTCGCACGCCGCCTTCCCCAATTGATAAAGTGACAATTTATAGTCCCTTTTAATTGATATCGGCATGCGTGTGGAGTGTCGAAAATCCTTGATTTCTGTTTACATGCACCGGCAGTTATCAGTGAGAAATGTGCACTTGAATTTCCGACAGGCCAGTGGAGGCCTTAACACGATCTGTATATCATGTGGCGTGTTTTCGACACGAATTCGGTTTCAATTTCGATTTCGATTGCCTTCTAAGGGAGCCAGCCAGCCACCGGCATATTGATCTTGATGGAGCTCTGGCCGCTGACACCGGATGTGCTGCCAGAGATCGATCGATCGATTGTACTCCATTTGAACCCGAAATTATCGCTTAATTGGTTGGGAAATTGGTTAATAGTTTATTTGTTTTTTTTTTTTGCTATCTGTATTAATAATTAAACAATGGAAATGTGGCAATTGAATATAGTAATTGAGGAAATATATATTGCAAATTTTAAGAGCATTATGAAGTGTAGAAATTGTTAGGAAAAGGAGTTGAATATTCTCTGATTAAAATTATTTGTAAGTCAGTAGAATTTCTGCCTTTCTAGACAATATTTTCTAGTATAATCTAGCAACTAATAAACTATTAAGGATCTGAGATATTTATATATTCATAATTATCTATAATAAAAGTATAGAATTCATAGCTTTCTAGTAATAATAAATTGTCTGAAATAAATATTAATAAGCTTATAAAAATCCTTTGACTCATTATTATAACCTTTAAATATCATAAGCATTTTTAATGATTAAGTTTTAATAAATAAACACCTTTTAGCAGGTGTCAAAGCTTCAGAAACTTAATAAATTATTACAAAGCTATAATTTTAATATCATTTAAAATGATTAACTAATCGATATGTATTCCTTTTTATATTTTTTGTACTTAAAAACCTTTTAGCAGATGTCAAAGCTTAAGGAATTCAATAAATTTCAAAGGAATCTTATCTCAATTTCACGCCACCGAAAAAAACAAGTAATCTAAAAGTCAAATAGATTATATCCAACCGGATATCCTATGTTTTATTCCTGCTCGATCACCCCACTCAGTCTTCATAAACAATTTAATTTAAATACTATACAATACATATATCTCAATGGAGTGACCAAACTGCTAACGGCTGCGATAAGTCGCGTAACAAATTTCTTTCAATTAAAAAACACTCGGACACTCGGCATTTAAAAACCCATTCCAGTTGCACCTGTATTTATACATATATACCCAAACACACATACATAATAATATATATAAGTAATTACACACGACTGCATAAAGATAAAAGCCAAATTAGACGCTAATTTTCAGGCCACAGCACAAAGCTGGCCATAAAAATGTAAGTGGAAGCCGAAAGCCGAAAGCCTCGGCGGCCAAAATTGAAATTGAGACCGAAATTGTAGCAGGAAAGCTTCATGGGGAAGGGAAGGGAGGGGTTGCTTTTTTGAAAACATTTACGAAATGCTTTGCGCCACCGTCGCGCAAATAACTCAATTGAAATGCCAACGGAACTGACACGCAGCGACAAGAAATTGAAAATTAAAATTGAAATTGCGCAAAAAGCCAGAGAAAAAAAAAGCGAAAAAACAATTGAAAAGGTTACGGGTCGGAGTTGGGGAGGAATTTCGAACCGAAGTCGAAGTCTCGAAGTCATGGACTAATTAGAAAATGCAAAGCCAAAGCCAGGCGGCAGCATCCAAAGCACTGGGAAAAAAGGGGGTCACTTTTTGCTTACAGTCAGTAATGTCGAATTAATATCGAATTTATTACTTCAAGTATGAATTTGCTAATTATTTTATGGGTAAATAAATATTTCTATATCTTTATATGATGGATTTATTATATATACAATGTATATTATACATAGTTCTTGAAGAGTCAAGGTTCGACAGCTCCTTTAAAAATATATATTGTGAAACTATTTTATTTATTTATTATTTTATGGTGTTTAGAAGCACTAGAAACATTAAAAAAATCTTTAAAGTTAAGATAACATAATTTATAGAAAGAAATGCATTTAATCATTGAATTAATATATTACAATATAATTAATAAAATTCCTATAGGGATATGTGTATATATTCGTCATATTTAAAAGTTACAAACATTATATTGTAAATATATATAAATAAATCTATAAAAATTGTATATGAAAATTTTAAAAGACATTTAAAGGAAGTATTTATTAAAATACGTTTAAAATTATAGCATACAATTCCTTTAATTTAAACACTTTAAAGAAATTCATTTAATTTAAATCCCTATATTAGTATATATATTTATTGATCATTTTTAAAAATATGTAAAATATTTTATATTGTAAATAAATCTACAATTTTTATAAATATCTATACACAGAATTTTTTAAAATACATTGAATGAAAGTATCTATTAGAATGAAAGAAAAAAGAGAGATTAAATCCTTTGAAAGCTCTTTTAAAAAACGCTAAAAAAGGTTTAATTCCAATATTTTTTCCTCTGTATAAACCTGGCTAATTGCTGGAAAAAAGTCCGATCTGAAACGGAAAGAGAGCGGCGCCACGAGAGTGGGCTGAAGTAGCAGGCAACATCGAAGCAACAAGCATCGAGCAGCTGGCCGGCGATTGGCGCAGGTGCAGCTGCCTGGCGCTTAGCTCAAAACTTAAAACTGAAAACTGAAAACTCAAGCTCAAGCTTCCAAGCGGGAATCGAAGCTGAAGCTGAGGCTAAGAGCCGAAGCCGATGCTGATGCTGAAGCTGAAGCCAAAGCCAAAGCTGAAACCGAAACTGACGTCGTCGCTTGGCGCACAGGTGGCTTGAGATTGAGCGGCTGACGGGTGACTCACACCAACTGCGAATGCGGCGAGACTCTAGCGCAAGCGCAGCGCAAATAAGTCAAAGTCATTTCTCAGATACTTTATCGTACCAATGATACCTTCTGATGGCTTAGGTATCTGAAATAACAGGGATTTATGGGGTAATTGCAAAGGAAAGTCTGGCAAATGCAGGGAAACAAATCTAAGGGAAGGATGCTATTAAAAAATTATATTGTTTTCACTTTTACCTGGTAATTAATTAAATTAACCTCCAATTTATTTATTTATCAGAGTGTTAGCTTGTTAAAATAATTTGCAAGAATATTTTGAAACCTTTAAATAAATATATAACCCCCTTTTCAGTTTAAACTGATTAAAAACCAATGCCTAAATACATGTATCTTTAAGGTAAAACAATCACTTGCAACTCCTACCTTTTTCCCAATTTATATACCCCGATATCGAAATTAGTTGTACGGTATCTTAGACATATAGCAATTATCGCAGTTGTTGGCAGGCGGCTCCAGCTCGGTCTTGGCCGCCTTGGCTCCCCCCTCCCCACTCATTGTTTGCTATTTGCTTTGCATTAGCCGACATTTAAGCACGGCTATCGATTTAATTTGAGCCCCGCCGATCCGTCGAACTCCCCCGCTAACTAACAACTACAAAAAAAAAGAAATAAAAGACCGGGCCCAGACTCCGGCTCAGACATTGGAAAAGAGAAGAAAAAAAACAAGAGGCTCAGACGGCGGAGTCCGCGGCTTAGCAATTTGTTAACTGCACCTATAGTCGAGAGCGCGGAGTTCTCGTAAATCTTGGCCCAGTCGGCAGGTTGACAGATTCGTTAAATTTTATAAGCCGGCTGCCTCGATCGCGTTGCGCTAAATGTCGCCGAATTTCGGGGAATATTTCATGCCATCGGCAATCGGGCAACTTTTGAAGTTTTTATGAGCGCAACGGTCAAAGTTCAGAGTCGCAAATTAAGTGACGGCTCGCGCGATTTTATGGGGGCGGGTTTTTTTTTCTTTCTAGTGATATCAGATCATATGGAGTTTTATTTCACATCAATGGAGTTAATTATTATGAGGGTAAGGAATAAATAAAATAGAAAAGAAAGTTGCAGCCATGTATTGTTGTTTAATTGAGGCATATCTTGAACATAAAATGATTTAATTATTCTACACAATGCCAAAATATATTTAGTAAATATATATAGAACTAGATTATTATTTAAAGTAAATATACATAAAGATATAAGACTTTTCTTACTTAAAATGTTAGTGAACTGATTGCCTCACTCAATACAATTTTCCATGGAAAGTAATCCGTAAAATCGGACAGAAAATATGTATATAAATTGATTTTTCTTGGAAGACTTCTTTTCGCCTAGATTTGTTATTTACCTTTCAGCATTGCAACTTAATTTGCTTATTTTTACACAAATTCATAAGAATTTATCTATTTACCTTTATACCATTCAATAAACCAAGGTGTTTCGATGGAAACTATTAAAAACATTGGGAATTTTAAATTATTAAGAATTTATGCAATTAAAATTGGATATGAATAAAAGGAACAATAAGGAAGGAAAATATTGGGAGCTTCTTAATCATAATATGAAACAAAGGCTCAATTTATTGCAATTTAAATGCGTAACGAAATTATTTAAGCTTATAATTTTTCTTGGGAATTAAATTGTTATAATTCTTCAGGGAATTATATTTAGTTACAAATAAAATAATATATTTTAGGCAATTTTTTCTTTCTAGAATTAAATTTGAATGTATCCCCAGAGAAATCCTTTTTTATTTGCCAAAATAGAAAAAAAATGAGACAAATTATTATATTATTCCCCTGGGATAAATAACTATAAAATTTATAATAAAAACTTTTGTTTCTGTGGGATTCAATTATAATAATAAAAAAAATGAAAATATAAAAAAAAACATGTTTTTAAATTTAATTCAATATTTTCATAGCTCGAAATTTAAGTTCATTTCGCAGCAACCTTTAGCCACCAAAATCCCATTAATTTTTCGCGAACTTTTCGCGTCTTAAGAATGTTGATTAAATGAAAAATGAAAATGAAAATCATGCCGAATTCGTTGATTTTGACAAATAAGCTAATTTCGAATTTAAGATAAGCACGGAGGCAATCAATAATAATGAATTTCGATCTCCCACGCTGGAGAACCGAGGCGGCAGGAATGCTCGCCGCCGTCAAGGTTTTGGAGAGCGTTTCCGCTGCTGGCATTCGCAGCTGCCAAGACAAATTGGCTGCTCATCAGCACATAAATTTTAAAACAACAAGCGCAGTTCTTGTTGTTGTTGTTTTTTATATTTTTCACATTTTTTTGCATTTTTTTGCATTTGTTTTTATTGCATTTGCAACGGCCACGGCAACCTTCAAAAAGCCAACATGAACATGAACACGAACGTGCGATGCACTTTTCCGCAATGCAACGCCGTTGCCGCCGTCGGTAAATCAAGCCCACAGTGTGCAAAAGAGATGGGTAGCAAAAAGCGGAATGAGATGGAAATACATTTATCAATAGAAAGGGACAGCTGAAGATGCTGGGGGGGATGAGCGAGAGACTAGATCGCTACAGAGAGGAGAAAAGTATATATCCATTGGGGGGTTCCATTATTTGCATGTGCTTTTTATGGATTTTTTATTTAAGTGATATATGGTCTTAAATATTTTATTTAAAAAATGTAAAAAATATAAATTTAACCCCAAATGGTTGTTAACAATAAACTTTGTTTGATAAAGATACTTTTGAATATACAATTGATTCAGTTGTGGTTTTTAAATAATAAAATTCTTGATATCTTCTCTTCTTTAAAATATCTTTTTGAGTCCTTAGATAAACTGAATTTTTAAGCTCACAAAACTTACTCCTAATATTTAGTTTCACTTATATTAGTTGTACAAATTATATTATTAGTTCATGGCTTATTTTATTAATTAATTAAATAAGTTTTATGTATTATAAATAAATTTTATTCAATTTAGGGATCTTAAGCAACCATTTCACTCGATTTTCCCTCGGTGTTTATTTAAACTCTGGGCGTGGGTTGCCGCCGGCAGGTGCGTCGTTCCACAAATGATTGACTGAACGACTGACTGACTGACTGACTGAATGACTGACTAACTGACTGAATGACAGACAGACAGACAGACAATGACATTGCAATGCCGCCGCTGCCGCCGTCGAGACTTGCACAACAACACAATAAGCCCGAGAAATTGGCTTTTAATTTTTTTGTTTTGCTAAACTACTTAACAAAAAAAAAAAAAAACAAGAAAAAAAAACAAAAAGTACACAACTAATGTGAAATATGCAAATCTTGCCAGATAGATAAACAAAACAATTAAGGCACGTGCTATATCGGGTGGCCCTGTCCCGATGACCATAAACCCATCTGACAGCTGACAACTTTATCTTTATCTCGGAGATCACTCAGCCCCGTAGCCAACCCCCTCGTGTCCTCAATGCCTCAGTTCCTTCTCACTCCACCAACCTCCTCAATCCCTCAATCACCTTTTTGAAAGCGGAACACGTTTCATCGTTTTGATGTCCACTGGGAAATCTGTGAGTTCTTAGCGCATCTGAATAATTCATAATTCTGATACGAGTTCCGGAGTTTGAGGAAGCTTTTAGGGGTTGTGTCTGGACTTCTAGAGAGAGAGAGAAAAGAGTGTCGTGGTGGCAACAAGATTGCCATATGTCGCATTGCCGCTTGTCGTTTCTAAAAGTGTTGCCACAACACAGACACGAGGCGTATGCGTAATTTAAGACTCATCTAATTGAGTTGCAGCAGCGGCAGCAGCGACGGCAGCGGGGGCAGCAACATCTGCAGATCGCGGGGGAATTCCGACAACGGGCGGTGCGGGGCTTTAGTCTTATTGGGTTACCATTTGGATGGAGATGCAGCCAACGATGAACCGATTATGACAGATGGCCGGGCCAAGTTGCCAAGTTGTCTCAAGTGCCTGAGCCGCTGCGCCCCCATGAGGCACTCATAAAAATGGTTTTAAATATTAGAAAAATACTGAAGTCTAAGGGGAAAAATTCAAAAAAAATTCTGAAAGGCTTGGGAAGTGTTAAATATAAAAGATAAATAATTTTCATAAGCTAATAAATAAAAGAATTTACTAAATCCGAACAAAAAATAATTTTAGAAGCCTTTAAAACTCAAATTTTGTATTGTAGAACCCTAAGACCTTATTATAATATTTTATAATTCTTTATTGTTAAACTCTAAACTTTCTTATTATATTTTATGTATTCTTTCTCTTTCTGAAACCTTCTTATAAATTTTTATGAATTCTTTCTCTTTCTGAAACCTTTTTAAAATATTTTATGAATTCTTTTTTTTTCTGAAACTCTCTTACAATATTTTATGTACAATATTATTTCCCTTCCAAAAACCTTCTTATAATTTGTTATGAATTCTTTCACTTTCTGAAAACTTTTAAAAATATTTTAATAATTATTTCTCCTTCTGCAACCCTTTTATAATATTCTGTGATTACTTTCTCTAAGTGTACGCTGCGCTTTTTGGCATGTGGCAGCCATGGCAGCAGCAGCAGCAGCAGCTTCGGGCAGCACTTTCAACTCGATCTCAGCCACATGTTATGATTGGTTCGTGGGTGTGTGTTGAGTGACTCACGACGGTACGTGCTACTGTTCGACAGCGCAAAAAGTTATTAAATTTTTATGTACATTATATGCATTTGGAACCCGAACCCCAAACCTCCCAACACTCACATCCTCCTCTGGGGACCGTTCACCGTAATGGCTGGAAGGTTTAACCCTTCGTTCGATCCCCAAACACGTGTCGTACGTGGCCGCCATTAGCGTAAACATTTCCAATGCGTTCTTGAGTGTCTGCCAAATTGCAGCGGGCTATATGCGAATATTTATTGTTTACTTTCCTATTTTTTCCGCCCCCTCTCTGCTGTGTCGGGTCAAAAACATAATAACATTGCCAATTTTCCACAAAAAAATAAAAACATGGCCAAGCCAGAGGGTGGAATCGAACGAGACATCAACAAATTGAATTTTAGCTTTTTTTTTTGCAAAGAGTCAAGGGGTCAGTGAGGAGGGGTTTTGAACTAATCTATAAAATATTTACAAACGTTAAATGAAAATAAGTTTATTTTATAATACAAGAAAAACAGATCATAGATTAAAGACAACTCTTACGCCCTTTCCTTTCAAATTCCTGCCAGGCAATCGATATTGATTTTGCAGCTCAGATAATTTCCCATTGATTCGCTTTTTGCTGACCCCAAAATGTCGTGGAAATTTTGCACACTAATTGAACGGTGAACGCCCATGGTTGGTTGGTGGTGGTGACCCAGTGAAGTCGGTGCCAACGAAAACATTTGGCAGAGATACGATCAAAGCGAACTGCGACCAGAAGTTCCATATGTTCGGTAGACAAACTGCAGTTAATAGCCGTTTTTCAGCAGTTCTGCCAGCCCATATGAGGAGATGAGGAGATGAGGAGGTAAAAGGCAAGGGGAGAGTGGGATGGGGCCAGGCCAGGGGTCGGTGGTAGTGGACTCTGTGGCGCATCAACGTCAACAACATCATCATCAGCATCGCGTCGTCATCGGAAGGGGCCAACAGATGGGGCAACCTACTTCTGTTTTTTGCAGAGAAGAAAAAAATATATATAGAAAAATATTAGCTCTGAAAGGTGGGACTTGGAATTTTTTATAAAGAGTTTATGTACTAAATTTACATATTTATAAATTTTTCATTAAGAATTTAAGAATTATTTCGAAGAAGTAAGAAAAATTGGAATGAATTTGATTGAAATAAAATGTATTTTACAAATCTATAAGGAAAACAGCCTAACTTTGAAGTATTTTGCATTTGAATGGTCACACTACATAAATAGTATGCTGTTTTTCATTCGTTGGTAACACTACGAATTCATTAAAATATGATGACGCTGATGAAACAATTTAAAAACTATATAAAGTCAACTCTTTTACCTTATTAAAAATAAGGTTTATTTTGTTTTTCTTCTTAGACATTTCAAACTCTCTTTTTTATAAAATTCCCCTTTATTTTTTCCAGTGCTTTTGCCACCGCAGCTGCAGCTGAAAAACATCAATCAAAAACTAAGCTTTGCGCCTGTATGGGTGCGACATCACATCTGCGATCTATAGTATTTTTTCCAAAGCGCCACCTACTGACCACCAGCACCTCTGCCCATGATCCCCCTGTGAGCCTCCGTGATCCTACTGCTGATCTGCCTTCAATGAAATATTCACACACACTCACACACACACACACACCAAAAACGTTTTCATCAAATTTACGTAAAACGTAAAATTCGAATAATGAACATCTGTGCAAACAGCAGCAGCAACAGCATCCCAGTGAGATCTGTGCCCCTAAATGTGCCTCCCAATTGGCGGCTCGCGAGCAGATGCGGAATGCGCTTCGGACTTTACCCCATTCCCATTTCCATTCCCAGCATCCCACCAATCATCCCTCAACCGCTCATCCGCTCTGTTCCCATTTCCAGGCCAGCTGCCCAGCCAGCCAGCCATCCGTCCATCGCTCCGGCGCGCTAATGAAATCGAGCGCGTTTATTTGTTTATATGGCATTTGTCAGCAAACTTAGCATATGGGACAGTCTGACCCTGATATAAAGAATGAATCAGGAGAGGGGGCTTCACCAGGGACAAGATTAAATTACTAGCTTAAGGAGGAGCTTACAGCATACCTATATATATATGCTACTTATAGATACATATGCTACACATACTATATAAATTAAAAATTAAAATGTTAATAAGGTTCTGTCCATATTTATGCTATTTATGGCAGGTTAATATTCAAGTATTTATAAATAGTTTCTCTGGAATTAATCTTTGAGATACTTTACCTATAAGTACCCAATATTTCTTATTGCATTTTCCAATTCTTTTAAACTCAATTTCTGTGCCATTTCCGTATCCCCAGATTTTACCGTAGATCACTTCCAGTCTCGAGGGTAATTGAAGCCCGTCGTGTGTCTTAAATTGAGACAAAGTTGTCGAAACGCCGTCGTTTCCACCGCCTCTCACAGTTTTTTTTGTTGTTGTATCTTAGCCGTCGTTCTGAGTCCGGCCACCAGCGTTGATCGTCACCCGTTGATTGGCCAGTCCGTCACTCGAATTAGCTTTATGTCGCCGATGCCGAGATCAAGATCGGTATCTGTATCTGTATCTGTTAGCTGTATCCATAGCCATATCTGGATCTCAGACCGCCGCTACCCCGGCCAATGCAAATTCTCTAATTGTTTATTAACAATTGCCGCCGGCCAATAGTTAAGCAATTAAAAGGCACAGACACCGATTGGAGTAATGGGTTTTTAGTTTTTTTTTTGTTTTTACGATTTTCTTGTTTTAGTTTTATTTTTTTTATTTGGAGTTGCGGCAATTTGTCTGCTTTGATTTTAAGTTTGCCACCATTGTTGGTGTTGTTTTGGCCGTTTTGCGATTGAGTTTTCGGTTTCGTATTAGCGCTGGGATTATGTCATGCAATTAACAATGGCATATTGTAGTGGTTGTTGCCTGCCGTGGCTGCTGCTGCTGCTGCCTGCACATGTTGCCTGCTCGTGTGGCAGTTGCTTTTGCTTTTGGCTCAGATCTCGTGTGAGTTGCTACCGTTTTTGGCTTCAAAAAAAAAAAAAAACAAAAAAGAATTTGGAGCTTTTCGAATGCGGATTTGCCTGGTGCTCGTTGAATTGTCATTGCGTGTTGCACTATGCTGAACTATTGCGGTTGCCTCTCGGTAATTGTTGCACCGGGAAAAATATAAGTTTGTGAGGTAATACTTTGTTTAGGAAATATATTTATTTGAATTATGATTTTACCATTTATTTCATAAAAGGAAAATATACGCCCATGTTAAACACACATGGTATTCGATGACTGTGAGTAATATATACATACATATATACATAACTCAGGAAAAGGTATTCCTACTTGTGTTAAAAATACGAGAAAATATTTTTAAAAATTGTAGGCTGCCAAAGATATTTATATTTTTTAGCCATAAGTTTTCTAAAACTACAAAACTCACAAAAAGAGCTTTTTACTTGTGTTTAAATTACGAAAACATATTTTTAATAAATGTACACTGCCAAGGACATTAATTGCTTTTAACCACAAGTTTTTAAAACGATTCTAAAATGTATTTAAATAAATTTTACTTGAGTTTAAAATATAAAAACCGTAAGAATCATGAGAAAACCATTAAGAATCCTTTTTAAAAAGTACTTTAGCGGCATATAAAAGGGGGAATTTATATTATTTTAGGTATACATAACATATAATGTATATAATGTACAATAAGTTGTTTTTAAGTGAGTTACAAATATAAAAAACCTATACATAATCTTTAATTTAGGGGCAAACATTTGTATAAATATTTAAACAAAAGGATTTTGAGAGGCATTTAAGAGAAAAAATATATTGTAAATTTACGATGGTATCAAACGCACAAAAAATTTATAATAAACA
Source organism: Drosophila baimaii (assembly GCA_018874675.1). Classification (NCBI taxonomy): domain Eukaryota; kingdom Metazoa; phylum Arthropoda; class Insecta; order Diptera; family Drosophilidae; genus Drosophila; species Drosophila baimaii. The sequence continues at coordinate 46,716 of JAEIIU010048090.1, read as the reverse complement.
CAAAAAGTAGCTGTTCATTGAGTTCAGAGTGTCAAAAAATATTTAAAATATTTAAATGAGGAGATTTAGAGTGTTTTCTAAAATTCCTAGTGCTGTATTTATATAAGGAAAATACCTTCATGTTTAAAACACAAAACATACTTGAGACGTGCTTTAAAAAACCCCAAACCTTTTGCAAAACTCTCTTTATTGAGCTGCAAAAACTCCCAACCGCTCTTCGTGTTTAAGCCCCCTTTTAAGCTTGAATCTTAAACTCTTTCTCCTTTGTTTTGGATGCTTAAATAAAGTATCTGCTTTTTGTTTGGTGTACCATAAGTGCACATTGCAGTTTGTGCCGCTGTGCATGTAATTAACCAACAAATGACATGTCTAGTTATGCGTTGCGACAACGCAAATTGACGTAAGCGCGTGCGTCAGCGTTCGCGATCCCATTGAGGG
>JAEIIU010048090.1:0-46240 GCA_018874675.1 Drosophila baimaii | reverse complement strand
ATGGGGGCTGCTCCGGGTTGAGTTCAACCTCACATCTGCGATCTGGGCGTGACTTATTGCCGTTTTTTCTTGGCACCTCGGGAGCGAACAAGGCTGGGGCGGGCACGTTCATTAGATGAAAGTGCACCTGGTTTCACCAGCACACACACTCCCACACACACACACATACCTCTGACCGTTCGGAAAAATATTCTGGAAAATTCTCAGCTGGAAAGCTGCTGCAGCTTCCGATTAAGGAGAGAGAGAGTGCGAGCGAGAGAAGAATTTATGTGATTGTTCTTGGTAATTGCACTTAAACTCTCCAGCTCCCCCTGGCCTTTATTTATAACCCCCAAGCAAAACTCACAAAAAAATATAAATAAATGATCCAAGTAATTATGTTAATGCAGGCCAATAATTTAAGGCAAAAGCACTCGGGCGTAATTCAAGGCATTAAACCTTAATTAATGGCCGTAATTGAAATATTTCGATTGTGAAGTCAAATTGAATTTTCATTCCCATGACAAAAAATTCTTGTTGTTTTTAAGTTAATGTTTGAGCAAATCATTTTGACTTTCGAATGGCATCTACCTACCGGATTTTCACACATCCCAATGAACACACACACACACACACACACGAAAAGGTGTTGATGGTGGGCTGGGGATGAGCATGAGGTGGCCACCACTTCCACTTGAGATGCAACGCACCGCACGCTGCAATTAGTGTTAAAAGACACAAACATGCCGCCGATGCCGCCGCAGACGCCGCAAGCTGATGTTAGCCAGATATACCAGATACGGCAGATACGCCAGATACCCCGATGTTAGCCATGTCCCAGAGCCCAGGAAGAGCCACTAATTGGCCTAATTCTCACTTCTTTTTTCGGGCCCACGCAGAAAGTAAGGGAAAGTGCAGGGGGAGAAATTAGGAAACTTAATAAATACTTGGGAAATTGTATATTTTTCAAGCCTGTTACGTCTTGTATTTGATGTATATTTTATTTTCTTAAATTTTTAGGCAATATTATTTTATCAACATAAAGCCTAAATAAGTTTTATCTTATTACTGACCTTTCAGAACGATCCAATAATAAGTTTTGCTAAATTTTAGTTAGGAACTCCTTTAAGGAGAGTAAAAAATGAAGTATATACTAAGGCATCAGATATATAATAAAAATATTATATTAATGGCAATTCTCATAGAGATTATTTAAAGATTCTTAATTAAATAGTTTAAATGTAAACATATCTATATAGTTTATTATGTAACTCTTAATTATTATACAATTTTTTTAATTACCTTTAAATTAACTTCTAAATATTGTAAGTACAAGGAATGAATACCTTTTGACCATGAAAAGTGTTCCTTTTTTCAACTATACCTTTAATTTTCCTCTTCTTTTTGGTTTCTTATCCAATCCAACTTATAAAATAATATTTAAAGGTCTCCTTTATTTTTCCCAGTGCACCTTTTGGGGCTGCCGAAAGCCTCATCCTCATCCTCATAAATAAACAACCTGGAGAACACGAAGCAGAACACGAGTGTCAGACGCGGCGACCGCCCAACCGCAAACTCCGCCCGATATGCAGATGAGGATACCCTTCCCCGTCCTCATCTTCTTCTACTTCTTCTTGAGTTTTGGGGGGCGATCCAAGCAGCGATCATGTTGCGGGCGGATCCGTGAATCCATTCCGATCCGATCCGATCCGTTCCGTTCCGGTACGTGTGAGCTGATGTGCTGGGTGGTCTGTTCCAAATCAATTGCTGCCCTCCAAAAGGAGGAAAGGAAAAAGTCGGCGGCCCTCGTGTGTGTGAGTGTGTTGTTTATTTTGCATAAATGTTGCCCCAAATATGGCAGCTGTAAACACATAACGAACACAGTTGGAGCCGATTTCGATACAAATCCGTTTCGATCCGATCCCAAATCCAGATCCCGATACCATCGTGATTATTATGCTGCCTCCGGATGGGCAGCTTGGCATCTGCATCTGCCCGAAAAGTTTCGGCTGTGTAAATATTTGTTTAAAATTCCGCACGCCTACCACTTCAAAAAAAATATATAAAAAACTGAGGCGAAGTGAGCTCCAAGCCCCCAAGGGCCAAGGCTCTCTCTCCTCAGCTGCTGATCCCTCTCGATAGCCCCTAAGTTTTCCTTATTCCAGCTGGTAGGACCACCAAAGTGTTTTTGCCGGACCGTTGGAACTTGGAGGGCAAGCTGCTGCAGCTGCTCGGAAAATATGCCAAGTGCCGCTTGGATACACTGGATTGGGAATATGTTTTAAAAATCAGTATATAAAAGTTTTGTGATTTATTTTAATTGAATTTTCATTGAGCTTGTTAATGTTTGATTTGGAAATAAATCAAGACTAAGTTTATCTCATCTTTTAGTATGGTTCTTAGATGTGATTTTTAATTATTTGTTTATTATATAATTAACTTCGAATAGTCCCTTTATTTATCATGGTTTGAAAGTCAATATATTCAAAATAAATATAAATACAATTGTATATTTGATCAGCATTTTATTTGGTCCTAAAAATAACTCATAGTTCCTACAATAAATATTGCTACATTTTATTCAAGTAAAAATACATTTTTAAATTAAATTTCATGTTCAAAACTAAGGCATTTTAATCATATTTTATATTTTTTGTACCACTATGCCATCGATCGCCTTGCCGGCGAAGAGTCGTCGTCGTCGTCATCGTCATCGATGCTGTGTAAACAAATCAGCCGCCGGACTGCAAACATTTTATTGGCATTGGCTGGCTGCGCTTTGCTCTGGCTTTCGGATATACATATAGCCACAACCATACATAGATCCCATGGCTATAGCTCTTGCTCTTGCTGCTTGGTTTTTATTGACTTCACTCCAAACACTCGGCACTCCACAACGCCCACAACACAACCCCACACCCCATCCCAGTCCCATGCTCCGACGGACGGGGGGATCTCTTTTTCAACACCTTCTTGTGGCCGCATCTGTTTGGCGTTTTGGGATTGTTGTTTAGATTTTTTCGGCCCCTGCTGCAAGATCTGTTCATAATTTCAATTGACTTGGGCTCGCGGAGATCGTAAAAATTATTTATGTGCACACACTCGCCGCCGGAGCGGATACTGTTCGATTTCCCAGTGATTAATTGCTCCTTTTTCCACAGCTCGAACGCCAGATCTGCATCTCCACATGGCTATATGGCCAGAGATATGATTATCATGTTTAGTCGGGAGCACTTTTGTTGAATTTTCAAACAAACTATGGTCCATCGTCGTCTGGCACTCGATTTGTTTGTGTGGCATGTTCAGGCTCATCTGCAGCAGCAGCCCAGAAGGAACTTGGCTTTCCCTGGAGAGTAAACTTTTTTTTGACAGATTTCTGAAATGTTTACAAGCAATGGACAAGTGTTCGCTAAGCCAGCTGCATTTGCGAAACCATAAATGTAGAAGACTACGAGTAAATCACTCACTCTTCGATGGAAGAATTAAAAATGTATTAGAAAATGTGATTTATATTTTTTAAAACGAAATTTTGCTTAGTTAAACATGTATCTTTAAATATTTACTCCAAGTATAGACAATAAATTATACAAATTTGATTATATACGGAAAGTAATATAGGAGTTTATGATTGTATTTGAAAATATGTAAGCTTTCTTAACAAAAAATACCCCAGCAGAAATCCCCGTACAATACTCACACCTTAAACAATAAATGACCAAAACGTGCTAAAACTGAATAACTAAAATAAGAGAGTAAAGCCAAAAACAAAAGTCCCAAGGCGACCTGCTCCAGGTGAGGCTCGAACTCACAACCCCGGCATAGCTCATACACTGAATACTGATTATAAGTACCGTGCGCTAACCAATTGCGCCACTGGAGCCGTTGCCCGGGCGCCGCCAAAAGCTCAACGAGTGCGAACTAGGACAATCTGATATCCTTTAAGCTCTCTCCCCGACTTTCTCTTTTAATCTGTCTCCCACGCACTTTCTATGCCCAAGCACCTGCATCATTGCAAAGGATGTTTATCTGTACTTCAAAAACTTGTATCAGCGAATTGACTATGGCTTATGTATTAGTATTCTAAAATTTTACAAGCCCAAATTAAGATTTTAATTTGCAATAAGTTCATAAAAAACTCTTCTTTCGTCTTTCTTCCAAAAATCAATAAAAATGTTCTACTGATAGGTTCCCACATGTTCCCAGAATTATATGAAAGTCTTTCTCTTAATGAACTAGTTCCCGAATCAAAATGTAAAGAATGAAAGATCTCAAAAACACGGAAACAGAAATGTTAAATTAAGAAATATTATAAAATCTGATAAAAATATGGTTTTGAAATTAACCCATCAAAGTTGCTTAGCTTATAAGCTTACCATTTACAAATTACAAATCGAAATAAACTAAAAAGTGCAAAACAAGTGTAAATAAATCTGCTAACTAAAGTTCATTAATAAAAAAAGCCTAGGTAAGTCACAAGCTAACAAAAACACAAAAACAAAACTTAAACTATGTTAATTTTTTATATAACATTTTCGAAAACAAGCAAAAAATTCAAACAGAGATAGAAAAAATCAAAAAAGCTTCAGACAAAATGTAATACCATACAAACCAAGCAATATTCAACTCAAAACCTAAATAAAATTATTAATTTTTAACTCCCCTAATTTTAAAATATTGAAAATAAAAAAGAAAAAATAAAAAAGCTAAAAAAAAAAAGTTTCACCAAAAAAGTATAGTCAACCAGCGACTTGCTCCAGGTGAGGCTCGAACTCACAACCCCGGCATAGCTCATACACACAGAATACTGATTATAAGTACCGTGCGCTAACCAATTGCGCCACTGGAGCTGTTGACGGAGCGCCGCCAAAAGACCAACAAAATGCTCGGCCATGAAAATAGAACTTTTCGCTCATTTCGAGAGTCCTCTCACCTCTCTCATGCGCTGTCTCTCTCGCACTCGACGCCTCTCTCGCTCTCCCTCTCACCGCGCTTAGACCGCTTTCGCCAGCAGCAGCAGCTCATCTTCTGCCAGCTCTCTCTCTGCCTGTCGGTGTGCGGGCGAAAGTGTGTGTGTGTGTGTGCGTGCGAATAAATTTGAAAAAATGTTGATGATAAGAATTAAAATCTCAGCATCCGAATTTCGGAAATTGTGCCCGCCAAATGAGTCAACGGGGTGGCACACATTACTTGTACATTATTTGCCATTTAATACGAATTATCTCACAACGAAATCGAAAGCCAAGAGACATTAGAATCATTATTAATAATGTATTAGGGCGACGGAAAGTGAGTTTTGTCGCGTTTTTACTTTCAATTACACCCCGTGGTGGACTTAACCCATTAAATAATGCAAATTATTAGCGTCGTTTCACTTTCGTTGGCTCGTTAGTGTGTTGCCTTGAATTACCTTAGAGAACAGGTGTGCTGATTACGAAGAAGCCCGTGAAAATTACATCCCCCGGTAACGCCGCTTGGCCCACCTGCCGCTTTACCATGTCAATATTAACAACAATAACAATAACAACGGCTAAAGCCATGAAGCCAACAGTTACGACAGTTCAATTTCATATGAATTTCATTTGCAATTGCAAAATCCCAGCTACGAGGAAAAAAACACAATAAAAAATGGCAATGGGGGTCAACAGGTCGAAGATTTTAATACTCTTACGTTATATTTTAAAATGTTTCAGAATAAATAAGGAGCTTTCTTGAGGAAATAAAAGCTCAAAAAGAGGGGGTAATATTATATAAACAAAATAATTAAGTAAAAATAGTCTAAAACAAATACTTCTTTGGAAATAATTGTATAAAATCTCCTTTAAATCTACTCTAACAAACATAAACTTTATTAATTAATTACATATAATTTTTTTAGTTTTGCTTACATTTTTAATGTTTAAGTATAAAGCTCAAAAGAAGTCAATAATATTAAATAAACCAAATAATTAAGTAAAATTTCTCTAAAATATACTTTCTTGCAAAATAATTGTATAACATCTCCATTAAGTCTACTCTAACAAAAATAAACTTTATTTATTCATTACATATAATTTTTTTACACTTTGTTTCTATAACATTTTGTTTAAAATATGCATTATTATATTTTATATCGTTTTTCATTTTATAACAATTTCCCCCAAGAGGTAAGAGAGCATAAAAAGAGATGAGAAAAATCCCAGGGAAAAAAAACACCCGAGAGTCAGGAAATGCAAAATAGCGCTAATTACCGCTGGGCATGGCTTGACTTCAGCTTTTGTTGCTAATGTTAAATGTTGTTGATGTCGCCATAATCATCGCTTCTAACTAAATAAAAAAGCAGGCAATAACAATAAAGTACAAAAGGCGGCAATCCCCCGTTAGCGAATTAGCCGCAAATAGCAAAAAGCGGCAACACACACTCACACACCTGAAAGCCATGACAAATGACCACCGTATGACATTAATAATCATAATTCAAAAGTTGAGCCAACAGTGTTTACAGCGGAAAAACTCAGCGAAGCATGCAAAGTAAATCCCTTGTCATGTCATGTTGTAATTAAAAATTATTAAAAAAATATACATATGCACATATTTCCCTAAGACAGCGCCTGTCTGGCCGGGCAGTTAATAATCCTACATATATACATACTATATATGCCACTAAAGAATGACCCGACAATTATGTCGCAGGCGCGACAGAGTGATGCGATGAAGTGACAATAACAAATTCATAAAATCAGAAAAATATATATAAAATCAGAGCATTGTGCCACATACCTACATAAATTGTGTAATTGTAGCTCTGAGGAAAATCGAATTAGAAGCGAACCCGACGACGGCAATCAAATCAAGACAGCATATATATCAGTCGCTTGAAGGAGCTAACTAGAGCAGAGATTGGGATTCGAGCAGGGAGGAGACCAGGGCATGGCTGCTCCAGGGTTGCCATTCGAGACTGGCGCCAATGGCATAAAGAAATAGGAAAAATCTATACATATATAACACAATGAGTGACAACAACAGAATAGGCACAAATTGCAGGCGCTATAATACCCATTAAATTGGAACAATAGACGCCAGCGCGTATCGATTGATCGGAGCCAATCAGAGCTAGTTCAGGGTGGGAACAAAGGTCCAAGAATTTATTTCAATTAATTGACTTTATAGTCAAATTTATATAAAGAAATGAGACAGGCAAGAGAATATTAAGTAATAAATATTAAGCGGAATAAGAATTAGATTTTATTAATAACAATGACAGCTTTTTTGTATACTTTTATTTTTATTTAATTCTTCGAGCTTAATGCTGACTCTTTACTTATGAATTTTTCATTGTTTAAAAAACCGAACTAGAGCTCCACGAAAAAATCGTAATCAGCAAAATGCAAGCACAGCCGCACATGCCGAATTTTGGAAGTACTTTCTCTTGCCGATAAGCGTTGGAGCAACAAAGAAGAAATGGGAAATACTTGTAGGGGTAATATACCCCAAACAGCGGTATATCTTAAACATTAAAGTTCCCTTGTCCCCCCTGCCCACCCCCTCGGTAATTAAGATAAAGTTGAACGGGCCAGACGGCGAAAAAACATTGATAAGCTGCGCTTGGCTTTAGTCATTCTTTCAACAGCATCAACATAAGAGGCAAGAAAATGTGGTTAAATATATGTATACTTTATATAATAACTGAGGAATTAATAGATAAATAAATAAATAAATAAATGATAAAATTAAGCTTTTAATGGATTCTGCAAACAATACACTTTAGTGTTATTTTCTGATATAAACTTAAGCTTTTACATCTTATCTCTTCTTGAATAATTTGTACTTTTAATCACAGAATAAATTGAAGTTGTGTTGTTTAGAAGATATTTATTAAGGGAAATCATTTAATTATATGATGCTATTTAATATGGAAAACCATTTGTTTATTTAATTATTATTTATAATTTAATTTTATAAGGGATTTTTTACTTTCTATAAATTGTATCTTATAAATATCACTATTTATATAATTTAAGAACTCTTCTTTGCATTATTTCAACCTCCTTTGTAACTACTTACACCCCATCTTAAGCTGAGTAGCTTCCACCACCCCTTGACGAGACCTTCTCCACCCGCTGTAATCTCCACTGTACACTCTGCTGCAAGTTGGCACACAAAAAAAAAGTGCATTAAGATTACAGCTGGCGACTGTTTGACAGTTGTTGGTTTTTAAGTCGTGGGCAGTCGTGGCTTATCAGCTGTCGATGCACTTGTAGCGCCACTTTCCGTTTCATTCGGAGCCGCAGATGTCGAGATGCCGAGCCAGAGATGCAGATGCTCTACGAGTTGGAGCAGTTTTCAGTTGGGAGCTGGAGCTGGAGAGGTGAAAGAGTGGTCTGAGGGGGTGGGGCTAAGGAGGCGTGGGGCCACTGGTCGCGGACAATACGATTGATTATTGACTCAGCTGCAATTGCTTGGGGCGAGCAGATGACACAGAAAAAAAATAAAGATTGCAATGGCAATAAAAGCTAAAATGCATTATAATTTTTTATTGGAAAATAGCCAGGAGCAGGAGATAATAAATAAAATATAATAGATAGAAAGTAGTTAGGAAAAAGGTAATTTAATATTAAATTAAATTAATTTAAGACTCTTGCTGCAGGCTTGATTCCCATTAAGTAATGACAGATACTTTGAGTTAGCAGGTTCTATTGGTTACTTACCCCAGGAGGGGTATAAAATGCCATAAAAATATGAAATTAATAACCAATAACTGTGACTTTTTTTCCAGTGCACTTGTAGGCTTTTACCCGGACGGCCACTTGAGGGCAGCCTCGCTTAATCACGGATCAGATCAGCGGGCGGCGTAGCATCGCCGGATTTGTTGTTTACCTTCTCACGCGTCAGCGGCTGGAACGCAAAATGCTTTACAGCCGCCACCACCAGCACCACCACTGTGCCTCAAGGTATTAAATTAAAATAAAATAAAAAACGCCTGCGCAACTTGCTTCAACTGTAAGCTTCATCATGTCATCATCATCCTCATCATCATCCTCCGGCTTCAGCATCTGTCCTTCTCCTTATACGGGGAGAGGGAGATGGAGACTCTCACTCGCACAGCACTTTGCATGCTATTTGTTTCGTTTATTTGACTTTCTCATTAACTTTTGCTTACTTTGCCAGACGTATTTAACTTTTGCAATACCCTTTCTTAAAAACGAGATGTAAATGAGGGTTTAGGCTTTTCGACAATTAACCTGTTATCGAAAAGTATTTATAAAATAGGTAAGATTTCTTGAATTTAAAAATTAAAGCATTTAGACCTTTACCCAACTAATATATTTTTTTCGAAACTTAAGAACTGACGTTTCTGTTTTTCAAATTAAATATATTTTTAGGGTTTTAAGTTCTATCTTAGTTCGACAGCTAGTTTTCTTAAAACTTCAGTTATTGTCAAGACTCTTAGAAATATTATCATAAAAACAGTTAATTAATAGTTGCAAAAGCAAAACTAAAAATATATATTTTGTTAAATATTCAATAAATTTGTCTATAGTTCTTAATTTTCAAGTCGAAGAGCAACGATTACGTTTCTCTAGCTTAATTTATATACATATATTATAATATAATATTATCAAAAAATATTATAATGATTACTATTTCTTATTTTATTATTATATTATTATAATTAAATACCTATAAATATTACACTAGATTCTGCAGACATTTTAACAATATTTTTTAGAACGTAAACTTAACAAATTCTTTATTTTTAAGGTTTCAAAAAACTTTAAACCTTTTTCACCCTCATAGAGTATTTCCCATTCGTATTATCCTTGCTTAAACAGAAAATTTACCTGAATCTCATTGCGTTCAACGAGTGTGTATGCCTTGTGTGTGCTTAGTGTGTGTGTGTGTATTTTGTTTAACTTTAACTGAAAGTTGGCGTCGTAAGATTTGTATGCGCACCTGATCAAACTTCACGTTCACGTCATTTGCTTGCGTTGCGTTGTGCCGGTCAAGCGGAGTCAAGTTTGTGGGAATTTTTTTTGCGATCGTTTTTTAAGGTTTCATTTCTCTGCTTTTATTTGTAAATTTTTTCTCAGAGTCCCCGTGTCCAGAGTCCGACTGGCATAATTCCTTGGGAATTAAACTCGATTAGCTAGAATTTATAAAGGTAGTAAATTTTAAAAATTAGTCAAATTAACGCAGTCAAAATGCTGCGTGCAGTGCATAAAAATGAAAAAAGGTGACCAAGAAAAAATATGCAAACGAAAGCTACACACATCGAGTGCATTGCAGGTGTTTGAACTCGATCGTCGCCAATCGTTGCCAAAAAAAAGATATATACATATATGTATATATAAGAGTCGGAATAATTGGGCGACAGACGCTGACGCGGTGAACATTAAACGCCAAGTTATCCGACTCGACTTCGACTTCGACTTCGACTTCGACTTGGAATCGAATTGGATCGAATCGAACGACGCGACGGTGACGCGTGCAAACGCGAAATGCAAAACAAACAGTTTTCGATATCGAAATTGTCTCGATAATTAAATGCGTTCGCGGAGCGGTAAAAGTATGTCACCAATACCAGGCAGGAGGTGGCATGGGGAGAAAGGTAGGGGCTTACGATATATTATATTATACGTATTTATCAGGTGCTGTGTGAGTGTGCCCTCATGACACTGGTCCATATCGGAAAAAGGTGTGAAAATAAATAAGTATTCCATTTAAGGAGAAAAGCGAACTCTTACGGTTGTAAATAATATATTTAGGGCTAAAATAAGCATTGTATTATATCTTAAATAATATCTCATCAATATTGATTATTATAAGTTGAATTTAAGAGAAATCTGCACTCTATAATTACAAAAAAAAAAAGGAAAAGTCATTGCCGAAGGCCCTGCAGCTAGCGATATATCATTTAAGTTAGTTTTGTTAACTAAAACAAATAAATTGGCTTTTAATTGATATAAAAATGAATATAAACAAATATATTATTACTTAAGTTTATATGAAAATTAATAGAAAATCTCCTAGTACCATTATTTCTTAGTTAAGTAAATCTTCAACACTTACCTTTAACCTCAACGAAAAAACCATTTCCAAAAATGTAGAAAATTGATCACAGATATTTTATGATAATAAAGATATACCTAAAAAACCTCAACCTAAAAAACAGTACAATAAGCCATAATATAATAGTAATAATAATGTAATATAATAATATAATTTATATTTAAATATCTAAGCTAAACATCAATTAAACAAATATATGTTCCCCTTACGATTAAATAAAGATTTCTGTTTAGTTTTTGGCAAATAATATCTCTGAAAGAAACAATTTTTGTCTTTAAATTAAAAATGAATTAAATGTTAATCCCCTTATTCCTAGTAAGTATGTAAGATACTATCTCCCTTTTAGTTATATAACTGCATTTCTGACCAATGCCCCGCATGCTCCACATTCGCCTAGCAGGGGTCCCTCCCCCAGCCAGGTGGGACCCAGGTTCGATTCTAGGGCGTTGACATTTCGAGGGCGCAGCAATTGTCCAATGTTTGTCCAATTCGTCACCCAGCCGCGGACCAGATCATGTCACTATACCCACCAGCCCCACAAAAGGCCCCAAGCCGCCCCTCTCTCATTCCGTTCAATTTGAATTTGAGTTTCGTCAACTTAATCAGAGACGGCGGCCCAGTTGGCGCATGTGCACAAGACCCAACAACGAGCTGGTGACAAATCTGAGCTCTCAGGAGTTCAGCTTGGAACGGGGACTTTAAAAGGCACTGAGAAAAATTGGGAGAAACTGAATATATGGCCTTTAAAAAGATTAATTTATTAGCTTTTGTGGGAACTGCTTACTAAGACAGAAGATAGTTTTATAAAATAAGGGATGCGCTTTAGTAAGTACAATATATTCTCATCTAAAGAAGCTTAAACCATTTCTTATTTAATATTAAATTTTATATAATTTTTAGATTAAAAACCAATGTTTCCAGAATTTGTACAATTATTAAATTTTCAATTTATAAGGTTCTCCTTGGGTACCTTATTTTTCTGCAGTGTTAAGACCTGGCGCTGTAGCCGTGCCCATTGTCTCGGAGCGAATGCATCTGCATGTGGGCGTTGCTGGCTCCAAGCTGGGCTCCAAGCTGGAGCACCAAGCTGGAGCTCCAAGCTGGAGCCGGGATCCAACAACGACGACAATCGGGTACGGGTACGGGTACGGGTCAGAATGGAATGGCCAGAAGGGTGTGACAACGTTTGTGGTGACTGCCTGTCGCCTGCTGGCTTCGAACTCTTTTCTATTTCTTTTCGGCGCTGTTTTCGTGTGTGTGTGTGTGTGTCGCATGTGGGCTTAATTTATTTTGACTTTTGGCCATTTAACTTGAGATTTATCTGGCCTAAACTATGCGCAAACATTTTCCCGGTGCCCGGGCGCTCGCTGACGCGTGGATTAAATGTGCCAAATGACTGAGCCGCTGCCGCTGCGGCACCGGCAGATTTCTGTGTGTTAGCGGATTACTCAATGGGTGTGGTCCCAAGCGTCCATTATGCGGGGGTTTTTCGATACCGCTGCGATTCCGTTCCGGATCTTGCCAAGTCCCGCAGATCAGAGATCACTCAGCCAGCCCTCTGCAGATGTCCAATTGAGTTGTCAGAGGCTAATTTGCTGCTCCCCTTCGGATCAAGCGAATGAGTAATCATCATCGCCTTTTTTGGGTGTGTGAGCGAGGGAATGATGAAAGGAACTGGATTTGTTACTGCATTTCAAGGAGGGAATATTACCTGCTGAGATCTGATATATTTTGACCTTTTATTTGCTTTTTTTGGCTTAAAGAAAACAATAATTAGGGAACCGAGCAGTCATTATTTCATCTTCCTTTTCGGTGTTTCACTTTTTCCCAACTGATTCCTTTTTTTGGAAGAAATGTAGTTTGGAGATATAGTTCAAAAATGATTCCTTAATCCGATTATAGACTTCCGCTTCCGATTTAAGAATTTGTATGCTATATTTTTTGTATATATTACAGGAAGGAAGGAAATAATAAGGTACAAAAGAAACAGGTGTAGGATTAATAGTTAAGATTCTAATGTTTAAAAAATCGAAATAAGTAGCTGTCTTCTTTAAGACTTTAAAATGTATTAAATATTTGTAAGCAGGAAGGAATAAAGAAGCTTAGGAAATATTAAAGACATTGCAGACAATGTATCCTGCTTAAAATATTAACAAAAATGTATCTTAGCAGCATACTTTATGTTAAATAACTAATCCTGATTAAAGGCAACATGGAAAATTAATCAAAAATATATTTAGACTTGTTGGAAATTAAGTCTATAATATAAGCAGCTTTTAATAAATATTTCTTTAGTTTTTAAGCCATTAAAACAGATTTAAAATATTTTATTTAATTATTCAAACACATCTTATTTCCCTTCTCATAAACCAACTTTATTTCAATTGTTTTCCCTTCCCCGAATTCGAAAGTAGTTCCCTAACAATTAAAGAAGCTTTCTACTCAAGCCGTGCCAATTGAGGAGACATTATTCCCATCTCAGATAGTCTGCATTTCTTTTACAGAGTTCAATCTTCTGCCACTTGAGCTGCATTTCCACTGCTCGTCACATCTGCAACCGAGAAACTGTCTCTCAAGAGTGTATCTGTGAGTTCTTCAAACTTCGCTGACAGTTTCGACATATAGCGCATGGCCCCTCACAGATATAGGCTGCTATATCTCAATCAGCAGTGGAGATTTTTACCATCACTTTTTCCCACATTAATTATGGAACAATTAAAAGATGCGGGGGTATATAGAATGTATGTATATATGCCACTTGAATGGCTGTCAATGGGGCGAAACAATGGGCCATTCTCGAGCCTCTCTTTCAAGAGGGTTTTATTATTTATAACCCTACACCCGCACATCTAGTGTGTGTAGTGTGTGAGTGTGTGATGTGTGAGCTGATGACCTCCAGCGTGGTGGACAAAATCTCAGTAATAACAAAGTGTTTTCCTCGGGGCCACTAATTTCGTGGAAATTACTACCCCGCCAGCTGTGTGTGTTTGTTACGCATTTCCTCTCAGGTGTGCGGCAAACAAAAGCGCTGAAAAGTAGGTGCAGCAGCTGAGTGCTGGGTTATGGTACGGCATCTGAATCTGAATCGGAATCGGAATCGGTGCTACTCGGAGCTATGGTCCCGGGATTAATGAGCGGCGAGCAACAGTTGCACATAGCCAAAGTGAGTGGGAAAATGGAAAGGCCGCCGCCAAACGGCAACAAATAAGTCCGAACACAGGGAGAAATTGTTATGGAATATGGGTAATTATATAGAAATTAAGAAATGATACATTGGCATTAAATATCATTAAGTTATCCATATAATTATTAATCTTTCCTGTGAATTACAACATATAAATAGAGTTACATCTTAAGTAAAGGTTCCTAAAAATGATTAACTTAGTAAAGATACATTTCTTGTATTATTTTTGTATTTAAAATATAATTACCCATTAATAGTATATTTAATAAATATTTTCCTAAAAAACCAGACCGATTTTTAACTCTATAAATCCTAGTTTAAAAAGGAAAATTTATAGAGAATTTTTCCCTGTGCAAGCCGCTAAGTTGGTGACTCTGTCTCCATCTGGGGATTGGGATTGAGTCGGAGTCTCAGTCTCAGACTGAGACCTGGCGGTTTGGCTAATGATGCCGCCGCTACGTGACGTTCGTTGCCAAGTGGCTGCCAAAGAATGGTTCACCTCTCTCGCCTCCTTTTTTTTTTGGTTTATTTCTTCTTCTTTGTGGCCTCATGGTTTTATGAATTGTTTGGCATTCTTTCGGCTCAAAGGCACACAGGCACAGGCACAGGCACAGAGAGGTAGACAGACGTCGTCGCTGTGGCTGCGGGTTTCTTTATCTGCAGACGCACCTCATTTTCCGGCTTTCGTAAAAAAAAGTTGAACAAAATGGAAAAATTCACAAAACAACAGAGGTAAAAAAAAAAATATTGAAAGAGCGATAAGTACGAGTAGCTGCCGCCGCTGTCATCTGGGCACGGCTGCCGTTGACGATCTGCATGGCTACCGTTCCACTGCCTACGCAGGCGGCATCAGACCGATCATTATTACACTCGGAAAAGCATATATTTGCAAGGGAAAAAAATTCAGAATTATTGGGAGATTTTAGGTAATAAATTTCACAAGAAATAGAGTATCTTTAGCTAAGAAATAAGTAGGATTTTAGAGTTTTCTTTCAGAGTAATTTATTTATTCCTTGATTTAGTTTCCTTTGAAGAAGGATAATTACTCTACCTTTTTAGCAAGATTCTTAATAACTTCTTTGACTTTATTTTTATCCAAAAATCAATCTACTTTTATAACAGATTTTTCCTGAAGTGCACCTATTTTCGGTATATTATTCATCATCAAAATCAGCAGCATCCACCAACGATCGATCAGCGATCTCTGCACTGTGGTTTTTCGGCAATCTTTTTAATTGAGGCAACCGAGAAGACTTTCCACTATAAATCAAAGGTTTCGCGATGATTTGTTTGCAATTTAAATGCAAATAACGACCACCCAGCAGCTGGCAGATTCAAAAATTATAACTTAATTTTGGCAGAAGTCTGCTGAACCAAGAGCAACCAACCCAGCAATGAGATGAAAATGCCTTCGAGCCACATTCGCGATGAATTGCGGGCCAAAAAGGAGAGACGTGAAGCCGTGGAGCCATGGAGTTGGCCAACCAACCGCAAGACAAAGCCACACAAAGCGTTCCAAAGCGACCAAGGGGCATGATTTGTCTTCAAAATACTCAAAGGCTGAACCCCCTTGATACCTTTCTTTCCCTCTTCTGTTAAAGAAAATAAAAAAAAACAAACTCCCAACTCTGGAGCACAAAAAATAAACCACAAATTTCGGTGGGTTTTTTAGAATCAGATCGAATGGGGAATTGAACTGCAAAAGGATGATCTTTTTATTAATTTATATAAAGAATAAAATATCTAATTAAATTATAAAATAAATTATAATCAACTGATATTATTCACTCTCTAGAAAATGTTATTGAAAGAGCGTAACCAGAACACCTCAACTGAGTACACTCTCAACCAAAAACTAAATTTAATATAAGCAAAGTATTCTGTAATTTCAAGCTCTTTTTTGATTCTATAAATAAAATAAAATTATTTCTATTCCCCAGAATATAAATTAAACCCTGAAATCAATTTTAAAAAACCCCAAAAAAGCCGAATTTTCTTAAACGTTTTTATAGGGAATAAAGGACAATCGCTTTGGCAGCGTTAAGCTTATCACAAGGAACGATTTCCCAGAAACGCATCGCTTTGTTCGATACTCTTCTCTTTCCGATCCCACAGTCCCTAACCGGGTTGCAAGCAAAAAAAAAGGCCCCAAGCTCCAAACCAATCCCCGAAATATTAATAAAAGTCGTCATCGTCAAAAGGAAGCGCAGTCGAAGCCAAAAAACCAAAAAAACCACGCTCTCCCAAAACCAAAACCAACAAAAAAAAAAAAAACTGAGAAGTTATGCCACGCCGGTGTTCAACAAATTTCAATCTCGGCTCAAAGGAAGGCAGGCACAGGCCCTCTCAAGGGGAACCGATGGCTAAAAAATAAAAACAAAAACAAAAAAACAGAGAAGAAGGTTCGCTTTGGGCCTGCACACGTGCAGCATTGAAATGCGCCGCGCGTTGGACCCAAAGGATCTTTGCCAAAAAAAAAAGATATATATATATATATATCGAGAGGATGGAGGAAGGAGTGAGAGAAACCCGGCAAAAAGCAAATGAATTGAAAGAATTCCTGGCGGGGCACAACCGGGACTCATATTCAGTCTCAAGACTGGAAGACTCTGGCTCAGATCAGCTTCAGAAAACGGGAGTGCACTTGGAAGAAAGTTGATTTTTTAAAGGTTTTTAAAGGGATTTTTTAATATTATTTAGGTAACAATATTAGGCTTAATTCTTATGTTCTTTAGATACAAAATAGACTTCAATTTAATGGCTGCTTTATAGCTATTAATCAAAGAAGCAGGCTTAGATACATAAATATTTCAAGCTTTCTTTCCTTATTTCTAATAATATTTAAACCTTATTTCCTTGGCCTAATTTTCTGCAGGTGTAAGCCAGAATCTGCAGACAGTATACCCAGCCAAAAACCTTCGACGAATCGCCGCAGATCAAATGCTGAGATAGCTCCGAACGGATGACCGACCATTCGCCATTCGTTTTTTTTTTTGACCAAAATGCGCCAAAGAAATTCTTTGGCTTCGCTCTGCCCTTTGATTTTTGTTGGATTCTCTTTTTTTTTTTGCGGATTCTCCTTGCTGTGTGAATAGTTTTTGGTTTTCGATCTTTCTTTTGTCGCTGGCCTTTTGTTTTTGCGGCCTTATATTACGATTTGAATTTCAGATTGAGTTTTAATAGCCGCCGCAACCCAGGCCAAGCCACACCTGCATTTATGTAGTACCTTCTCCCTTTTTTTCGGGTGTGTGTTGTGTGTGTGTTACTTTTGGCAGTTTTTGTTGCCGCATTTGCAGCCGCCGCAGGAAAAGATTTTAGATTTTGCCCAACGAATCTCCTTCGGGTGTGAAGTTTGCACAAAGAAATTCAATTTCACGCTTCTTTATTAATTGGCCAAGCTCTGGGGGCCAAGATTTTCCCCTCTTTCTTACATCTTTTGGTCTCTTGCGTTAATGAGATTTTTGCACTGCGATTATGAGGCCAAGATTTGAATTGGGCTTCAAGCTTCGAAAGGTGTTTCGGTGTTCGGTTCGGATTTCTTTTTGAGATGTGCCGCCTCTGGGATGGCGATGAAGCGTTAATTAGACAAGGGAAAGATGGCTGATAGACAGGCGGTGGCAGCAGGAAATTAAAGGAAATTGCTGGAAAGTTCAGACAGCTAAAAAAAAAGTGTATAAAAAGGTGGGTTTTTTTGCTGTATTTTCTTGAAGATATTTCGTCAATAGAGTTTCTCTTTTTTTTTTTAAATAGAGACAAAGGTAAAGTACCTAGTAATTAGCTATAAGCAAGTTTCAAGAGAAAAACAACCATTGCTTCATTAGTATCCACTTTAAAAAATACATAAAATGTTTAAATATAATAAAGAATGTATTCTAAATAAGATATAAAAGGACACTGGTAAGAAAAAATTACATTACATTATTAGAATACATTATTTAACTTATCAGTATTACAATTACTTATTTAAAAGGAAGATGTATCTTTTAGACACACTTTCCATTTAGAAAATAATTTTCACCTGGAGTGAAAATTCACATCAAACATTTCCACTACCAATCAAAGTTGAAAAACGCTCAAATAAAATGTCGAAAAATCAATAAGCGAATGCAAATATTTATTCAAAAACTGACGCAGGCGTTGCGGTGTTGACAACAAAGTTGCCAAAATGCAAAAAAAAAAGATGCCACCACCAAGATGTTGCCAAAGCCACCTTTATAACCAAAGCAGCGGTGGTGGCGTTGGCGGAATCTCCAAAGACACACACACACCACACACACTTTTTGGCAGCTACTGCGGCAAACGCGTGAAAAATAATATTTATGGCAAACAAATTTCCATCTATCGACAGCAAACGGCGCCGCAACGCCAACGTGAATGCAGTTTTCCGAAGGAGTGCTTCTCGTGTGTGTGTTTGTGTGTAACTGCAACTGCCATATAAAATAATTAGGCAGTCAGGGGTTAATGGAAGGGGGAGGAAGGGGGTCTGCTTACTGAATGTCAACGTAAATTTTGAAGTCTTTGCCGACTAAGTGCGTCCATCAATGGCTCCATAAGTTTTGGCTTGGCGGCAACCTAAATCAATCCTCAGACTCAGTAAGATGCACTGGAAGAAATCCAGGAAAAGTTATCAAAAAATATAAATAAATTAAGGTTTTATGTAAGTCTTAGTTTTGTATATTTTTTGTGTATTTTAAAAGATGTTTTCTAAGATTTAAAAGGCACTTGAAGTGTAAGTTAGAGGAATTCTTGGGAGTACTTTAAGAAACATATTTAATTTTAATAAAACTCTAAAAGGAATTATAACTTTAAGAGGTTAAATAATAAATTAAGCAATTAAGGAATGCCTTTGGGTATTTTACAAATCATTATACACTTTTAAAAGTATTTATTTAAATAAGAGAAACGTACAATATTCCAAGTGAAAAGTTCATATAATTCTATCGCCTTAAAGACTAATATTTATCCGTAAAAATAAAGGAGTAAAAATAAAGGCCCCTTTAAGGGCTTATATTCTTCTACAAAGACTAAGGGTTTCAAGGCTTAAATATGTTAAATAAATAAGTTTATAAATATTAGCCTTTTAAAGACCGAGATTCTATTGTAAACGAAAGCTTTCAAAGCTCAAATACTATGAAAAGAATTTTGGAAAATATAAGTTTATGCACAAACTTAGTTAATGTTATGGTTAAAGCTAACTTAAAAAATAAATACAATTTATATTACTTAAGAATACCCCCCTTTAACCCATAAGAAACCACATTTCTTGTAGTGCACCCGTGCCAACATAATCGTAAATTATATGCGAAGTCTGTTCCTTCGTCGCCATTTTTGGGCATCTTTGGACCGCAGCTCCAATCCGCTGACATGGAATGACAAATGGCAAATGTGCGACGGAAGTTGGCCCAGAGTTTTGAAGTTGCAGTCCAAGTCCCGGGCCTTAAGTTCGAACTTCGAGCTTTGGAGTTTGGAGCTCTGTGGCGTCGGCAACCTTTGGTGTTTTCTGCCAATAGAGAGGAAGAGGCCTGTGGGCCCTGGACTTGTGGCATTTTGACAAGCTGGCTGAGTTTCATTGATTGCAAATTTAATTCGCTTGGCCCGCTGACAGATAAGAATCGGGCATCGGTGCCTTTTAGAATATATATATCTTGATATCTTGATGGCCACGCCCCTGACTGGGGCAATTAACCTGTGGCCGTATATCGATCGATCCTGTGTGTTTTTTTTCTCTCGTATCTTAAACAGAATTTGTATTTGCTGATCTCGCGCTGAGATTAGCGAGATAAATAAAAGACCAGCCCGCGGAGCCAGGCCGAAATTTATTGAATTTAATAACGCGCCAAAGTTTATCGCAAAGAGTTTTTGTCAATTTAACAAATTGCAGCTACAAAACACCCAACGAAAATCCGACGAAACGCGAAAAACATAGAAATAAAGCCAGAAAAACACCCGGCCAAGCCTCCGTTTGGAAAAGCCTCGCCAAAGCCAGTTGGCCGGGCCGACAATGGAAATGGAATTGAATTCCTAGACGGCTAATAATGTCTTTGTGCACAATTGACGGCCAAGTGGACAGGCGTGCAAATGAATGCGACTGCGGCGGACTGGTGGACCCATGGACCACGGACTGCGAGAGAATTATGTTACGATCTGTGCAGCAGGATCGGAACGGGAGGCTAAGCTCTCTGGTCACCGGGGAGGCCATATCGCCAAGATCAATGAATCAATTAGCAAAACGAAATGGAAATGAATGAAATAACCAGCAGCGGCAGCAGGAGCCAAGCCTGGCCAGTATTTATTTATATATATATATCTTGCAGTATGTTTTTTTTTGTTTATATTTTGTATTGGCCAAAACACAGGCTAGGCGTGGGATGGCATTTATCAATGTCGGCTTTTGGGACTTTTGTTATGAGCTATTAAAATAGGGTATTACCAAGCTTAGAAAAATTAACACATTTTATGTTTATTTGGTATAATTTAAAGGGATAAAGTAATGCACTAAATTTGCGACTTTAAAAGAGTTTTGGTACTTTTAAAATATAAAAAAAGTATAATTATTTAAAGGAATTGAAGGAATTTAGTAATGAAATTGAGCTTTTAAAAAAAAGTATTACCAAATTGGGAAAAACGTACATATTTTCTGTTTATTTGGTATAAATTAAGGCAAGAAATAATGCACAAAAATATAGTTTTTAAAAGAGTTCTTGGTATTCGATATATATGTTGTTTCTACTATAGTTTTTAATAGTTTTTTGCTTAATAAAAAGGTACAGTCAAAGGGAATTAATATAGAAAGACGGAGCTTAATTATTATTTTTCATAAAACCATTATATAGTTTTTAAGAGATTTTTTAAGGTAATAAAAAGCTTGTTATCTTTTTAAAACAGTGGTGCCCAGTCCATATTTTGACATGTAATAACTGCTTTTGTGTGAGTAAGATCGTGCTGAGCCGAGGGCCCTTGCCGAGGTCCCTCCTTGCCGAGATCCCTTGCCGAAGCCACACGAACTTGCAAGCATAGGTTGAGCAGAGAAATTTACCTACTCGCCAGTCCGAACTGTGGGCAGCACTGCTTTAAGACATATCAGCAAGTAAAATTAATAAAATTAGATATTAAGATATACTAAATGAAATTTATTTAAATTAAACCAGCCTAAGGCCTTAGTAGTCATGGCTGCTGACTTCCTCTAGCTTTACTTTGTAACTTTAAGCATACAATTTGTAAATAAATAAATAATAAAATTAATCGCAGAACACACTTTTAAAAAATGTAAATAATTAAACAAGAAATAAGTCAAGGCCTTAAGGTTTTTTAGTCAAAATAATTGCATATTTATGACATTTAATTAAAAGTAAATAAATCAAAGGGTATTTCCTTCTGCGAATTAATACCCAGAACATTTTCTAGTAGCTTGCAGCTGCTGCTGGCTGGTGGTGGTCTCTTAAGCGTTTGCCATGCTCCCTCCATCGCTGCATATCAATCTCGGCAACTCGGGTGGCGCATTAGTCAGAGCCTCGAGGCAAAAGCAGAGGCAGAGTGGAGAAAAAAAATTGAATAACAACAATTCAATTGGCGATAAGGAATTGTGTGCATAATTCTATTTAATTTACAGCTTGACACTCGCCGCCGTTCGTCATCGATGGCGGGGCCTGTGACCCGATGGCTTCTGCGGCAGCGCCAGCCTTTCGATCAAATGTCAAGCGGCAGCAGCAGTAGATATTGCAACTGCAACGGCAGCCGCACCTCGACAGCAACTTTTGGCCATTGTCATCGCCATTGTTGGCCAAAAAAAAAAGAAAAAAAGCCGCTGCAATTGCGGTTGAGTCTTAGCAGTCAGAGCCTGTCATTAGGCCAACATGTGGCGGCCACTGAACTGCAGTCACACCACCCCAAAGAGTCACAATGGATGGTGACGCAGCTGAAATCAATGCCTGGGCCTGGTCTGGGTCTTGCCGCTCCGTATACCCAATCCAACTACGACTGCGACTCCGAACTCCTACTTGAAACTGCACTCCCGTTGGCCAGCTGCCGCTGCCGTTGCCAATGCCTTTTGCCGCTTTCTGGCCAACTTCCGCCAGCTGATGGCAAGCGTTGGCTGGTTCCCAGTTAAGCTTCCGACTCCATGCTGCTGCACCTGACCCAATCCCCTCGAGCTCGTCACACAGCCGGCTATCATATTAGGTTTAATAAAAAAAAAACAAGCTAAGTATTTAATATAACCTGGCTAAGGTAATCATAATTTTAATGATAAATATGTAAAGCTAAAGGGGAAATTAAAGTAGAGTCTATGATTTAATTATGGCTGTAAATATGATTTATTTCCTTAGTTTTAAAGTAATTTTCCTAGATTAAACACTATATTTAATTAACCAATGAAGATCCTTTATTATCCTTTATTATTATCTTTATTTAATGACTAAATCAAGTCTAAATTAATGCCCCAGGCTGTGATTTTACATATGTTTCTTTAGTCTTTTTCCTTTTTTTTAATGCAACTTCAATTGCAACTTCGACTTGGTTTCGATTTCCTAATTCGCATTGGAACTCTCACCCAGTTTTTCCCCCCACTGCCGCCCCCCACAAAGACAGATGGCTGCTTCAATTACACAAAAGTCAAGCCTTAACCCCTTTTTTCCCCCACGGGCTTAACCCCTCTTCCTGTGCCACAAAAGTCTCTGAGCCGTGTCCGCGTTGGCTTTTATTCGCTTCGGCGTTGGTGTGTGGTGTGTGTGTTGTTGTGTTTGGTGTGGTGTGTCGGTGTCTCTGACTTTTTTTTAGTTTTCAGTTTGCCGGTCGGCGGTCGGCGGTTGCTGTGTTTAGCGAAACAGGTGCGTTTTGCGTTTGGCGTTTTGCAGGTGTTTCCCAAAAGCAAACCACCACCACCACCTGAGTTTATGTATATATGTATCTATACCTCGCCTGCTTAGTAGTTACGCTTTACCGCTAGTTACACAAATTGCCATCAAGTATTATCCCCCTCTCTCTGCCCCCTTCCGTTTGTTTTTTTTTTTGTTTTTATAGAAACCCCGCCCCTGTTTTTCCCCCCGTGGCTTAACCAGCGGCGCCAGTTGCTCATGCGCATTGTATTTCGTGTGAAAATCACAATTAAATGCGATTTTTATGCGCACCTCGCCAAAGTCGTCGTCGTCGTCGCTGCCTGATTGTGGTTTAGCTTTCATTTCGGTGACTTTACTCAGCCAGCGAGTTGAGCCAAGACAGCTTAACCCTATAATAACAGGGGATTGGATGAGGGGTAAAAATGTATATAAATATTACAATAATTTATTGGTTACATATGTTAAACTCAGGTGAGGTTAAGTAGGTATTTAGCAAAGAGGTTTTAATTTAACTAAGCTTAGACAGAAAAGCCTTTTTAATATAATATTTTGGTTTATATTTATAGAACTTATTTCAGTAAATAATAATATTAAATATAAGTATATTAAATAAACAATGAAGGCCTTAATTATAACCCCTCTATATTAACAGAACTTGTTTTAGTAAATAATAATAATTAATAAATAAATGAAAGGGTTTATTATGAGCCCTTTATATTTACAAAACTTATTTAAGTAAATAATAAAATTAAATAAAAGTATATTAAATAAACAAATGAAAGCCTTAATTAATTAAAATCCCTACAATTTACTATGTTTCATGAAAATGTTGATAGATTGAACATTCATATGATATGTATACTATTTTCAGTTTAAACTATATTTTACCTTGCATTATAGTTAGTTAGTTAAACTTATAGTATAGTTAGAGTTAAAAAATATATAAATTAAAGTCATAAATATTAATTAAAACCTATAAAAAATGCTTTTTTCATGTTCCCTTTCCTTTATTTACTTAAACTCTCTACTTTTTCAAGTCCCTCAATTACTTACAAAACTCACAAACTTGTCAATGTTGACAGAACGTGCTTGGGAATTCAAAAACAATTTTAAGCCAAGCAACACACATCATTAGGGAAAAAACAAAGCTATACCTAAGTTATTTTACTAATGAACTGTGGCCTCAATGGAAAGAAACTGAAGTTAAGATATTATAAAACAATTTTAAGAAACAATTTTTAAACAAGAACCCACCCCAAAAAGGGTTAAATTAAATAAAATTACAACAATCTCAAAACAGATTTAAATTCCTTGATAATTATAATTTTCCCAGATCTTAAATAACACATTTCTATGACACTCAAGATCGAGTGCCCATGCTAATCCCTTGACTAATCCCACCCACTAATCCCCAAGAGGGGTTAAGCCGGGAGAGCTGCGAGGAACCACTCGATACCGGGCTCCGTTTAACACTCCGGCGACCGGGAGATCGGGAGCTTGGCTGGCTCAGCTGTCAGCTGCGTGGTTGGAAATGTCAGCTTGACAATTATTATGTCAAAATTTTCCGGCACGGCCATTGGGAAGGCTGAGAGCTGAGAGCTGAGAGCCGGGCCGAGGCGACGGCATTCGCAATCGCGCGCAGTTTGCCGCCGCAGCTGTTGACTGCTACACGAGTTTTTATGGTAATTCAAGTTTCACTGATTTCTCGTCGCCGCCAGTCGCACCCAAAAAAAGCAACAAAAACAACAAAAATAATACTCGTAAAATCATTACATGAGAGAAAACCCCGAGACTAAGGTGAGCGCGCTAATTGTACCTGGCCGAAAGGCTCTACGCGAACCCAAAACCTCAAACAATTAGCGCATACCAGAGAGCTGCTCGGAATCAGAGATCATTGGCCCCCAGAACAGGGGGGGAGCCAGGTTTTATGAAACGCACTGTCCCCCCGACAATGCATGTGAACACTACTAGCCGGGGGGTTTTTATTTTTTTACTGTTTTTTTTTCCCCTCATTTACGGGTGATTTTATTTCGCTTTTTTTTAGCTGCATTGCATACCCTAACAAGAAAATAGTAATGCAGCTTGATGCTAAATGGAATGGGGAGTTTTTTTTGTGATTAAATAATTGCTCAATTAATGGGGCAGCTTGGCCAGAAGTCTTGCTCTTTGCTTGGGTAAAGTAATTAAAATATTTTTAAGCATTTTGTAGATATGAAAATTATAGAAATATGATTGGTTTCGAGCTGGGGTATTATTGTGAGTGTTTAGACAGTTTTGGTGCAATTTTTAATGCATTAATGATTCTTAAATGCAGTTTTATTCTTACATATATTTGTTAATACAATTTATAAGTATCTTAGAGCAGTTATAGTTCCCGAGAAGTCAGAAATCGTACTCTTAGCTTGGTTAAAGTAATTAAAATGTGTTTAAGCATTTTGTAGACACGAAAATTATATAAAATATGATTGGTTTCTAGCTGTTGAATTATTAAGAGTTTCTAGACATTTTTGGTGCAATTTTTAATGCATTGTTATTCTTAAATACTGGTATTTTGCATTCCTATATTTGTTTATACAATTTTAAAGTATTTTAGAGCAGTTTTAACTCTCCAGAAGTCAGAAGTCTTATTCTTAGCTTGGCTAAAGTAATTAAAGTGTTTTTAAGCATTTTGCAGATATGAAAATTAAATAAATATGATTAGTTTCTAGTTGTGGAATTATTGAGAGTTTCTAGATATGGCTGGTTAAATTTGTAAATATATTAATGATTCTTAAATGAAGTTTCTTCTATGTTTTATTTCCTATATTTGTTTATACAATTTTAAAGTATCTTAAAGCAGTTTTAGGTTTCCAGCTATCTTTCCTGGTTTTAATTGTTATTAAACTATTAAATTTAAGAACAAAAATCACCTCTAACTCTTAATATAATTAGTTATTATTCCAATTTAATATTCGCAACCTATTTAAATTTATTTAAACTCTATAGGGCATACCAGATTTGTGGGGGAAAAGCTTTCTGTGACTATCCCAAATGTGTGTGTGTTTGTGTGTGTGTTTTCCGCTGGGGTCTCCGATCTGAATTGACATTTGAATGGGGCGGCCTGGCACCGCGTTGCTCCGAGATCCGAGCCGCTACCCGAGACTGAGACTATAGTCGCAATTGCCAATTGGTCATTGCATTGTAGTTGCAATCATTAACGCTAATAGGCAGCCTGCTCAGATAGCTGGGAAAGCGTGGAAAACTAAGGGAGAGAGAGGAGCGGTGGGTGTGGGCGGCAGGAGTGGAACGGGAAGCAGCTGCGGGCAAAACCCAAAAAAAAAAAAAGCAAAACTAAATCCACACCCAAGAAGCGGTCAACTGTCGTCCGAGAAAAAAAACACACAGATACACAAATACAGAGAAATAAAAAGGAAAAATAGCTGGAAATTTTTCTCAACGGAAAACTGTGTACTGTTCGTAATTCGCACACGTGCAGCAGCAGCAGCAGCAGCTAGGAGAGGCCCTTTGGGCCATTTTACCTGAACTGTTTGTTTGGCTGGGAAAACCCCTAATGACAAAGGCGGCTGCGCGTGAGAAAACTCGCTCGCCCATGGAAAACGAGCATTTTCATCCACCGCATTGTTCTGGTAATTCGTTGCACTTGTTTGCATGGGAAATGGTTTTCTCAAAAGCCGAGTTTTCCCTCCTCCATTTGCTACTCGTCTTCCAGGTAGTAAGTAGAGTTACTGGTAGTTTCTGGAACGTTTTCTAATGGCTTTGGCTTGGTTTTAGCCATTTAATTAGAGGTGTTTGAGATAGTGTATATTTTAGTGGGTTTTTTAAGGAATATTATACTTGCCAAGAATTTAATGGAGACCTTCAGCTTGGTTTCCTTATTTCCCCCTGCATTTTCAGCAATGTTTCCCCTTTTTCCCCGCAATTAAAAATCCATTTGTTTAATTTGTTTTTATAATATTTTTTAATTTTTGCAATTTATTAAGAGCTAATATTTTTTGTTTCGTTTGTTGTTTTTGTTTTTCTTTTTCTTTTTAGATATATATTTTTTCGCATCATCATCAAATGTTTTCTTTTTTTTTACATCATGATAGGAGAGTTTTCTTCCATCGAAATGAGAACAAAAATTATATTAATTTTAATCAGAATTGTTTGCTTTCGATTTCGCTTGCGGATCTTCATCAAATCATAGTTTAAAAAATCGCATAATTATGCTCTAAAAAAACACTTTGTACAAAGTATGCTACAGATCACAGAACATATATTTATATATATATTTATATAGGTTTTAGTGTATATCTGGTAATTATTATTATTATTATGCATTATTCGTTAAAAAGAGAGGAAAACGATCCGGAAAAACTACAAAATGAGGTTTGCATGTGTGTGTTGTTGGTGTGTGTGTGAAAATTAGTGCCTGGAAATTAACTTTCTCAACTTAAACACTAAAACGTACGTTCTCGATATAAATTAATGAATTTGAATGTGTGTGCTGAGTTGGTTGTTCTTGTTTATTTTTTATTTGTTGTTATTTATTGGCTGCTGGCTAATCGATAATAGGAAAAATTGATTGATTGTTTAAAATTAATAGGAAAATCGTTGGGAGAGAGTAAGAGAGGAAATCATAATGCAAAATTCGAATTAAACGTATGATTCCCGTGTTTTGTTTTAAATTTTTTGTTTGTTTTATTGCTGATCTCTGTGTGTTTTTGTTGCTTTGCATTAGTAACATATATATTTTTTTTGCGTTGTTTAAACCAAAACAAAACTAAAATTAGGAAAACAAAATTATATATGTGCTTTAATTAATTTTTAAGCGTTAAAAGGAAAAATTAAATTGTTTAAAGCTTTGCCAAGTTTTCTTCTTCTTCTTTCGATTCTTTCATTCTTTTCTTAAGAGCCATCCTAGTTAATGTTTAATATTAATAATTATAATGTTTACTTGCTTACGATGCTCTAATGCTAGGTGTATGTGTGTGTGTGTGTTATTAAATGTTTAATCTAAACTCTTTCAATGTGTGTTGGTGTGAGTGTGTGAAATGCTTGAGCCGAGCTCTCTTTTATCTTATTTTTATCTCGATTTGAGAGAGAGTTGAAGAGAGTTCTGGGCGCCGGCTTTGTTGTAGTTGTGGTTCTTCTTGAGAGTTTCATATTTTATGCGGAGATCTTCACACGTAGGTTGCGAGTGGAGTTGACTGTACTTTAATTATGCATTTAGTTAATAAGTTTATATAGGTTTCATAGGTTCTGCCCCCAGCCTCCGCAGCCCCTTTACGACTGCCTGCTGTCCTTCTCCGCTGCGTTCAGTGGCTAAAAAGAGAGAGAGAGAAGAGGGGAAAATCCAAATTAGTATTTATTGTGCGATTATTATTGGCATACAACAGTAATTTGTTTATTTGCCTTATTTATGTGTATATTTATTTCGCCATTCCATGTTATCAATTAATTCTTTCTTTTCTATTTTTTGCTTCCTTTTGTCGGGACAGTAGCGGAGAGATGAAATAAAGGAGAGGAGGCAATAAAGAGGCGCCAAGAAAATCAAACGAGCTGTCACTGGGATTTTTTTGCCCGTCTTTTGACTTCTAGAGCACTGAGAAAAATTTGGGAATATATTTAGAAATATAAATTCCTACTAAAAATATTTAAAAGGCTTTTTAAAATACCAATTTCTTGAAATGAAATATATATTTCCCTTATAAACTTAAAACTATTAAAAACTAGCTTTCAAAATCAAAGAAAATGGTCTGATATATTATGCAAATTTCCGCTAATCCAAGATCTTGTTGGTTTCCCTCTTTTTTCGCCCAGTGTTCATTCTGTGCTCTTTTCTGCTGTTCTCTTTTTGCTCTCTCTCTCTTACTGCGAGGGGGTGCAAGGTTGGAGCCCCAAGGGGCGGGTAGGATCCGTGCAGGGGGGAATACAATGTAGAAAGCGACGACCGACTGGCGACTGGCGCACAGCTGCGCGAAAATACAACAACAAAAAAATGTAAAGAAAAAAAAAGAGGAAAAGAAACAGCAAAAACAACAGAAACAGCCCACAGAGAGAACATTTTGAACACGTGCATTTCTTTTTACAGTTTTCTGAGTGCCCCCATCTGTGTGTGTGTGTGTGTGTTTGTGTGCGTGTTTTCGAAAGAATTCTGAAATTGTTGTTGTTGTTGCTCCCGGTGGTGACACATCAAACATACAACAATAACAACAAGAACACAAAAATGGGGCGTGTAGGTTGCAGATGTTTTGCAACAAAAACAACACCTAAAGGGAAAATATTACGCACAGCTGGAGAAAGAGAGGGGGAGGTCCTCCCCAAAGGCAATTAAAATACTAAGATCACACAGAATATATTTTAATATATTACTTAAAAATAATATTAAGGCTCAAACGATCTTGGGAACATTATATTTTCTATACTTTTGACATTTTCTTTACTTTAAAATGCTCAACTTCATAATCAGTGATTTAGCTGTTAAGGACTTGCTAATAACCTTTAGTTCCTCGACAAAATCAATAGATCTTTTCACCCTTAACTCAACCCCCTTTAATTAATCAACATTAACAATAAAAGAGGACCGTAAAAAAATATATTAATAACACTTGCCGGCGGGCCACCCAGTTTGTTAAAAAACCTCATTGAAAAAAGCCTTTTTCGACCGACACTCAACCTGTTTTCGTGGCTTTTAAACAGATTTTTTTTCGCCAGCATCATTAATAACACAAAAATCAAGAAGAAGAAAAGAAGCTGCGCTAATGAAGTAAGCCAAAACCCAAAAAAACCAAAAAGGCAAAAATAATAATAAAATACGAAAAAATAATATCAAGATGTAGAGAGAGAGACTGATGATTCCCCAATTTCAAATTCCGCTTTTCAAGCTCGAATGTGCGTGTGTCTGTGTGTGTGTATATGTAAAATAAATTTAAGTATCTGCAGGTGTTTATTTAAAACACATCACAACAACAGCAACGGCAACAACAACAACTACAGCAACAGCAACAGAAAAAGGCCGCGAGAGAAAAAATTAACAGCTACGTATAGGCAACAACAGAAAACACAAAAGAAAGAAACCAAACGATGGCGACAACCGCAAATACATATACATACATACATACAAACGGACAGACAGACAGACACCCAATTCACAGACATATACATAGACATATATAGACAGTGGGGACATACTGAAAAGTCTGTGAAATGCCTCTATAAAAACGAAATTTCACAGATTTATTGTCGCAGAAAAAGTAAAGAAAATTCGTCCTTTAAATCCGTCACACACACACGCACGCAGAAATACACTAAGCATTTTGTCAATTGCCTTATGAATGAGGTCACTTCGAGAACAACAATAAAAGTAAAGCCGAAAAAAAACTTTGACACTCAATTGTCGTCTCCTTCGACAATTTGCATTGCAAATAAATGCAAAAAAAGAAACAACTGCGGTCAAAATAATGGCATTCGATAAGAAAAACAAAATACGGTGGTCATCAGGCACAAAGATAAAGGGGAAATCCATTTATAGCTCTGGAATATTTTCGTAGCTATTAATATTTCTACTTTTTTAGCTAAGAAATGTATCACCTAAATGATTTTTAAATTGTTCTTGCAATACAATAAATGTAACTACCTAGGAACCATTTAAAGATTCCTTAATTTTTATAAGGCTTTAGTAAGTTATTTTATTAAGCAGCTATACAATAAATTAAACTACATAGGAACCCTTAAAAGAATCTTTAATTTTTACAAGTCTTTAGTTAAAATTAAATATTCTTTAAATGATTCTTGTATAGTTATATTTCTTGTATTCCTGTTTTATTTTTTCCTGTAACTTAAGTTTTTAAGAAAGCCTTTTATGTGGTCTATTATTTTATATATGTTTCATGGATAAACCTTCTTGTTAATAATATTATTTAAGACTTTCTTTTTTCTACACATTCTTTCCTCGACATTTCAGATTTTTTACTACTATTTTCCTTCACTTCCTTTAACCCTTAGCTATGGCTTTTATATTCCCTATCACTCGTATATATTTTGTTTTGTTAACTCACCGTTGCTAAACTGTTGGACAGTTGCTGCTGCTGTGATTGCTGCTGCTGTTGCTGCTGCTGCAGTTGTTGTTGCTGATGAGCGGGCGCCACGACGAGCGTGTTGGGTGTTTGGCGATCGCTGAGCGGGAGACGGGCGGCGGGACTAGATACTTNCCAGTTGTTCGGCGCTCAAACGCTGCGCCAGCACATCCGCATCGGAAGTGGGCTCCACATCCACATCCGCATCCTCCATGTCGCTGTCCTCGTCGTCGTCGTGCAGACCGTTGACAGCCGTCAGAGCGGCCGCCGCATCAAAGTTGCCCATTTCGGGATGTGTCTCCAGTTCCGTTTGGAGATCGCAGATATAGTCGATGACATGCTGGATGATCTCCAGTTTGGAGAGCTTGCGATTTTTGGGCATAAACGGTACGAGATCCTTCAGCTTGGAGAGATACATCTTCATCTCGGCGTTTTCGCCGTCGCCGCGATGCGGTGGGTGGCGCGTGATGCGCCCGCTGTTGGCGCTCAAGGCCGGCATGCCGGAGGCACCTGTCGTCGTCTGGCAAACGGCCGTCAACGACTTCATTCTCGAGATGATGGCTTTACGCTCCTTGAGTAGAATCTTGGCGGTTATTACACGGTCGTACCGGTTACTTTGCGAGGTTTTTAGTTTTT
The DNA here is from genome assembly GCA_018874675.1 of Drosophila baimaii. NCBI lineage: Eukaryota > Metazoa > Arthropoda > Insecta > Diptera > Drosophilidae > Drosophila > Drosophila baimaii. The sequence goes on along the minus strand of JAEIIU010048090.1, from coordinate 14,504 downwards.
TTTTTTAATTAAAGAAATTAAATCTTTCTATTTTTGGTATCTCTGCGAGTTGCGTTTGTTTTTTTATTTTTTATTGATTGATTGATCACTTTTTCATTCACTTTGTGCACTTTTTAGGTGTCGAAGAAGTTGTTAGAACACTTTAATCCAGCGTGTTTTTCGATTCTTGCGATTTATTTTATATATTTTCTGCCTTTACTTTCTTTTTCGCTTTCTTTTGTTGCTTGTCAAAGAAAATTCGGCGCACGAATGAGTGCTGCGAGCGAAGAGCGCCTGCTTTTATAGTCGCCCGAAGTGGGCCCGAGAGGCGGAGTCTCCGAGAGAGCAAGAAAACCCGAAGTGGTGGTGGTGCTGCGAGAGAGAGATGTGGAGAGAGAAAACGGGGAGAGAGTGGCTCAGCTGTGGAGAGAAGTAGAAGCTGTGGAGAGAAACTATGGAGAATCCAACATGCGCGTGGAGACTGGGACGTGAAACCGGAATTTGGGAGGGGAGATGTCAAGGGTCTATGGTCAGTAGATCCCTTTAAAGATTTGCAGGTTTTGGTGGGTAGAAACAGGAGAGCTGGGGAGTTCAAGAGGGAAGTATTTGAATGTAGTGGATTTTAATCCATTTGTTAACCTGAGAGGGGAAATTTGGAGCTGTTCTTAGCAGTTCCTTTGAAGGAATTTATGTAGAGAAGAAAGAGGAGACTTTGCATAAGGCCCCAAGTTTGTTGAAACTCTATCATATGTTTGTGGATTTCAGGAGAATTTCCATTTATGATGAAATACAAGTACAAAATAATTTAATTTATTAAACAGATAGAAGGTTACGATTTTTGAAGGGACTATCACATTCTTCAGGTGGTTTCTAGAGTCTTTAAACTATAAAAAGGGAGACTTGAAGAGTTTTCTAGATATACTAAATAAAATAATGTATTTTACATTCAAAAAGTAATACAAAATAATAGAAATATAGTCTTAAATTCAGCTTTTAGCAGAGGAATAAATTTAACTCAAATAATTTCTTAACAAGCTAAAAGATACAATCCATTCCCCTTCATCCACATTTTTACGATCCACTTCAATCTCAAACTTCAACTCTCAACTTTGTAGACTGCATAAAATCCAATTTCCTTTTTACCTTACTATCCACAAGATGCACTCCACAGAAGCCAACCTATTAGTTTGCAGAAACGATCCAAGTTCCAACAAGTTACCCCTGCCACACACTCTCCACAGTCCACACACAATTTACCTCTCTAGACCCGGCTTAGTGGAGTATTCTCCTTCAAGGTCTCCACAAAATTAGAGCAATCTCTACAAGATGCAATGTGCTCGGGTTTTTGTTAAAGGGGAAATAGCTTTGTGATTGGTCGGCTGCCCTGCTCAGCTCTCTTGCTCGTCAACCCGAACCTTTTCACTCTCTAATTACTCTCCGCTCTGGCTCTCTCTCACTTGATTGCAGTGTTTGTTTTTCCTTTTTTCTTTTTTTTTTCTTTTTGTTTTTTTCTCATGTTTTGTGAATGAGCATGAAAATGAATGAAAAGTGTGTTTTGTGGGAAAAAAGGAGGTTCGCAATCAACACGAGAAGACAATGCGAGCGTTTAAACGAGGGCTTGATTAATTACAAAGTTGGAATATTATTATAAATTATTCATGGTTTAATTAGATTGCAATTGTTGCAGAGATTTGGGAAATTACAAGAAAATTAAAGAGTTAAGTCTGTGGGAAAATGTGAATTTTAGATTTAGGAAATATGTGTTAATAATAATTTTTATTCCTCGAGTATTTTTTGTATACATTTATAAGTTAATTTTTTTTAAATAATTGATTGTTTTCTTTTTTTGTTAAATTACGAAACATTAAGAGGTTAAATCTGAGGGAAGAATATGTATTTTAGATTTAGGAAATATGTGTTAAAATAATAGTATTCCACGATATATGTTTTATAATTTAAGGAATTGACTTTTTTAAATTAATTGTTTATTTTATGTATTTTCCTATTTAAAGTTATATCATAAAAAATTAACTTAAATACTAAGCAATTCAGATGAATATAAATGTGTAAAGCATTTTTAATAGCTGATCTCGAATCTAAATTCCGATTAGCTCCATCACATCAGGTTTTTTTTTCTAAGCTTCCATAAAGAATTTCCATAATAAAACATAAAACCTTTCTCCTAATTTGTTAAATTAATTTTAGAGAGTATGAGACGTAAACAGCCAAATGTTGATTAGAAAATTAATAAACAAATAAACCCAAAGATCGAAAACAGTAGTCTTTCCAATTTGTCATACTAATAATATTGAAAAAGATAAGCTTTCTTCGTTTTCCTCGCTTTCCTCGCCTTCCTCCATTCCCTGTCGTTATCAATGGATTTACCAAAATTCTTATTAACGAGTTTTACCAAACCAACTTGGCTTATCTTTAAGGCCTTATCTTAATTTGGTTTTACGATATCACAAACACTCATAAGTGTTCGGAGGCGCCTAGACTCCTCGATGTGGCAGGGTTTCTTCTGGTCGATCGAGAAATTCACGATCATATTACACACACATGGGGCATCCATTGAGGAAATTGTGGAAATTTTCAATGAAAATGAGGCGGCAAGAGTCTCTAGAGTTGTTTGTGAAAAATGACACGTCTCTGGTCTCTTTCTTTGGTTATCGGTTTGAATTGGATTTGAATGTGTGTAAGACGAACCCAACCCGTGAATGAACTCGGAAAAAACAAGCTTATTTTTGCCTTTAATTACTTTGGTTCATTTGCAAGTTTCCGCGGAAAGTCAACGCAGTCGCAGGAATGTCCCGAGATATGATGGATTTTCCAGGAAATCTCTGGGGCGACAGGGCGGACGACAAGGTGTTGCATGAAATACAACAGAAATCCATGTTCCATGTCGAAAAACTAAACTCGAAAATAATTTAAAAATGCTGGCAAAAAGGCAGTTCAAATTTCCCAGCAAAAAAAAAAATACCGATCATAATTTTTATGACTTCAGCGGCGGAGGGTACCAGATTTTTTGCTCCCTTCTTTCAGGGAGCGGAGCCGAGAGGAGCTCCTCTGGACCGGAGAGCTTGGTTTACGACTCCCAGAGTGTTTCGCCTGAATGACAAATGAGCAGCAGGAGAGTCGTCCAAGAGCCAGCGCAACAGGTTAAAAACAAGTAGGAATCAAGTCAGGTTAAGGTATTTAGAATTTAAATGCTCTTTTTGTTTAAAAAAATCTTTTAAAATTAGTGTAGATTCAATAAAAATAAATGATTCAGTTTTATAAAGTTAAAAAACATTGGGAAAAGTATGAAATCTTTGAGAATATTAATCTAAATATTATTAAAGACTAGGCGAGAGTGTTTAATTCTCCTAAAAATATATAATATAATAATAATATATAATAATCCTACAAACTTAATTATCTCCTTAAAAACACCTTAAGTTATATAATAAATTTATAAATAATTAAGCTCATAAGACCTTCAGAAAGTGTATAAAAAAAGGAAGATTTGCAAGCCAATAGAAACTTTGTTGAGAAAACCGATGAAGATGAGGATCACATGTCAATCAGCGGGCGGCACTTGCGGTTGGAGCAACTTGTTGGGGAAACTGAAAAGGGAAGCGGCATATACATATACATAAACATATATATACATATACATATATATATATTCATACACATAGTGGGTATTGGGATAAGGGATCCTGAAGTATCCCAGAGATGGCGTTGCAGATATGCAGCCGCATGCCGCGCCGCGTGCATTGCATGTTGAAATCCAATACGCGTCACTCCGAGGCCCCTACAGCTCCTCGGATCTGTGATCTCGGATCTCCAATCTCCCCAACACTATGGGCCCAGGCTGAATTGATTCCATTCCAATCCCAGCTGAGGACATATACTATATGTAGTTGGGGCTGCCATTAAAGGGCTGCGCTGGCCTGCCATGTCACTCTCCGGTGACATCCCATTAATGAATTCGCCTTGGAATTCGGAACAGTTTTCGTTTCGCGTTTTGCACTGTTCAAAAAAATTTTAATGGTCATTAAATATTATATAAAAAATGCATATAGTAATAAATTATTATATATATTAATATATTTTGTATGTAAAATGGGTATATTTTTAAATATACACTTTTAAAGGCTTATGTGATGCCTGCTTTTTTTATTAAGTATTTATTTACTACTTTAAAAATGTAATAAATTCAAGTTCTATTATGTTTTTGAATAGTTTGCCTTATAATCTTTTTATAATGATTTTTAAGCTAATTTACAAACATATTTTAGACATAGTTTTTGAAGTTTAAATTGACAAAATTATCTGAATAAGACATATGTACTTATGATTTTCTTAAGAACTTTTTTATAATTCTTTTGAAAGTAAAGTTAATTACTTATCTCTCTTTTAAATGCCAAAAATTCAATGAAACCACTTTAAATACTAATATTTAATTAAATATACTATTTATTATTAAATATAATGCAATTTAAATTATATAATATAATATAATATAATATAATATAATATTTATAAAGTCTTTTATATATAATTTAATAAAATACTTACACAATTTTTTATATTTAATATAATATAATATAATAGGAAATATTTTCCAATATTAACTGAATGCAAGATGTATACTATGTTTTATATTTAATATAATATAATATTTATACTCTATCTTATAGTTAATACAATATAATACTTACACTACTATTTCAGATATAATAAAATATATAATTTCCACTTCTATTTTATATAAAATATAATATATAATTTACACTACTATTTATATTTAATATAATATATAATCTATACTAAACAGTTCCCTATCTTCCAAAGTATTATACACTTTCCTTGCAGTGCAATTTATTTATAAACATATTTTGCATATAGCCAGAGCTGATGATTGGCGATTGCCTGATGATCTCCGTTCCGCCAGATCCCACACCAGTTGGAACCAAGGCTCCTCCTTTGCCATTGGACTTTATTTTTTTTCCTTAGCTGCATCCGGCCGCTGTCCCTGTGTCCCTGGCTGGCTGGGTTTTTATTTATTTTACTTAATTTTTTTTTGTTGTACTTGCTGTCCGTATGGTAACTGAATACTAATTTCATTGCGGAAAAAACAAGAGTTTCATTGAGGCGTCGATGATCGCTGAGCTTTTGTTTACTTACTCCACTTCCACTCCACCCCCCGTTCCCTTAATATTCCACTTGCAAAAAACAATAAACTGAATTGCGTGGGAATGGGAACTGAAACAGAAACAGATTTTAGTTTTTTTTTTTGTTTACACAAGCGTAGGGCGGGATATTAGGGGTTGAGGGTGTCAACGCTGAGCTCAGCTAAAGGCCGCCTTCCAAATGATGAGATTAATATGTTTCGGTAGCATAATAAAATATTATTTAAAATATATAAAACAAATCCTTGAAGAGTCAAGCTCATTTTTCACCTTATCCTTAAACCATAAACCGGAATAAATTTACAAGCCACACACACCGATTACCTATCCCTCCCCGAAAAAACCCCTTTCGATAATTATTTCCCCCATTATTCATGCGCTGCAATCTCACAAAACTGGCGGTTATTAATGGCTGCCTGTCCCAAAACTAAAGAGCAGTTAATGTCCCAAAATGTAAATGTCTATTAGTCAAGCATTTGGTGTGCAACAACAAAAAATAAATAATATACTACAGTGGCAGTAGCCACAAAAGAGTGTTAAACAAATGTCGTCAGGCATTTGTGGAAGCCAAATAAAAGACGACACATTGAAACCGAACTACTCGAGGAAAAACAAAACCCAGGCGCGGCTTCGAAAGGGAAACCAAACTAAAACCTAAGCCCAACGAGAAGCCTGCCAATAGGGCACTGGAAAAAACATTGGAAAGGAATTATTAGAAATTATTAAGAATTAAATATTAATATAATTATAAATATAAATATTTAAGCCAGTCAAAGATCACTTGGAAAAGTGTAAGTATAGGCATAATTCCTATTTTTTTTGATAGAGCTAAAAAGACATCGATGTTAATCGATTTAAAATCAATTTTTCATATAAAAATATCGGAAACTTGGATACTTTTCTAGCTATAATTTGTAAGCCCTACTTGCACTTATTTATTATTATTATTATATTATTTTTATTATAGTATTATATGCATTAATATATTATTATAAAATCCTATACAAATATTTTTTAGAAAATGTATCTTTAAATGTATCTGTAGAATTCTTCATGAAAATATTGTACATTTGTGAAAAGGCCCCCAATTTTCAGAATATATTTATGAAAGTTGTATTTTAAATATAGGATTTATTTATTCTTAATCTTTTACAAACATTTTATTCCATAAAAAATGTTTAATATTAAAAAAACAGAAATTAACATTACAAACAATATCTTTAAAATATAAAAACTCTTTTTTAGCTCATTTTTTATTTATTATTATTTATTCTTACTGTCTAACAAACATTTAATGCAAATAACAAAATTGACAATTATAAAAGAGCGGAATTAGCATTTAAAAAAATATTTTTTATATATTTAAAAACTCCTTTCTAGCTCATTTTTTCCCAGTGTTTTAAGGACAACTGTCGTGGGGTCACATTAATTTATTTTTACTCTCTAAAAAACATTGTACACAAATAAAAAATGTACAACAATAAAAACAAACGGAATTAGCATTTAAAAAAATATATTTATTATATAAAAATTCCTTTCCAGATCATTTTTCTCAGTGCTTTAAGGACAACTGTCACAGGGACCAAAGCAGCAGTGAAAACAGCGGCAGAAGGCAAATGAACTGCTGTCAAAATAACCCCAGCCCAACAAGCCCAGTGTTACGGGAAAAAAGGACACTCGGCGACAAAAGGCGCACAAAGGATATATGTAGTATATCCTTCCATGTCGATGGAAGCCAAAAATGGGAATATATGTGCAGCCGGCCTCTTCTCGCGAGAATGGAGAAAGAGCGACAGAGCGACGAAGAGAGAGTGTGTGTGTGTCAACCAGGTGAACAGATCAGATGCGATTAGGGATTATTATGCTATTACGCAGGATACGATTAACAATGCTCCGGCAGGATAACAACTGCGCCGCACGCCGCCGTCACATATGCCACAGCCGAGTTAAAGGATCGTCCTGCGAACTGGGAAAAATATATATATATTTAGGCAAATGTGCGCTGTATATATATTTTTTTTTTGCTACCCTAATTGAGTGGAAAAACGACGAGGGGAGGCAAGGGGAGGTTGCATCTGCAGGATAGCAGAAAGTACAAGCGCCGGCTGCCGTTATTTGTACTGCATTTCGCTCGGTCACACCGGGCTTTTTTTTATTTTGTGAGAGGATCGATCCTTATTTAGTTTTTCGGCTGGCGTGTTAATTGGGAACAGAACAGAGGGAACAGCTGTGCGGTGAGAGGGGAAAGTAAATGACAAGTAAATATGGCATTAAATATTGAGCACACACTTCCCGATTAATAAGCGGATGATAAAGCAGCTGAAAGAGTTGGTAGATACATTTTAACCACAGTCTAAGAATAGGGTATTTATATGCCAAAAGGAGTAAGGAGTTTCTGGGGAGATTATAATATATTCTAATTATAAAATCTATAAGTAATTTCCTTTCAAAGAAATGGCTTGGATTTCCTCCTTAATAAATTAAGTAAAAATGTAAAAGGTAACCACTTACTTTCCACAAATATTTCTTTACAAAACTGATCCCCATTTGTATCTTAGTCTCAGAGAGGTGCCTTAATTGCATATATCTGTGTGTGTTTTAGAAAAGTAACCTTATCGCCTGGCCAACAATCTCTTTCTAGGAGTGCTTAGCCTCATTAGACGAGGCGACACTGAGACCTGGTGATCCGTCTAGACGGGCATAATGAAGGCCAAAGGGCACTAGAGGCACTTTGCCAAAAATGAGACATTTGGCGGCCGAACACAACTTCATTTTGGATGGCTCGACAGGTACAGGTAGCTAGCTGGCAAATGCAGCCGCCTCTTGCCACAAATATTATGGCCACAATCCGCTCTTCTGGTCACAACACCATTCCCTTTCCCTCTAGTTTTTTTTCGCACAAAATCACAGCAGGTGGTCGTCGTTGCCGTGATCGTCCTTCCTCTGCGAAATCTCGTGTGTGTTTTGTTGGGTTTTTGTGTTGTGTTTCGGCCTCGTCAATTTGTCGCCAGTTGCTAATTGCTTACATTCTCCCCGCAGCAAGCCGCCGCTGCTGCTGCTGTTTTTACATTTATTTTTAAGTTAAGAGATGATCGAGCCCAGGCCTTGTCATATCTGGGATGATGGATGGACCTGAACCGAAGACGGTGTCGTGCAGTGGCAGCTAAATGTGGCTTCTTGAGCCGCTTAAGCCCACAAAAGAGGCCCAAAAAGAGTGGCTGCCTCTTGATGACTTCTTGCCGATAAGTGTAACCCACTCGAAGGAAGGACCAGGGGCTAAGCTGATGTCTCAACCGAAAAGATCACTCCTTGAAGGATGAGGAGACGTTCTGGAGATAAGAAACGTTTTGTATCATTTAATTTTAATAAGTTGTTAAGGGAAAATGGAAGAGATCTTTGAGGGGCTAACAATTTTTATTAGTAATTTTAGAGAGTGTAGAAGTTATATCTTAAATTATTTTTTATAAGATAAACCTCCAAGTTCATAAGCTAATTTATAGAATTTTCTAAGACGCATTCCCTCTTCCCATATTTGCAATTTCAGTTCCTTAAAAATTTCCCATGGAAACTAGGAAAAATCTGGTCAGAAAATCTCCCAAGTTGCCCACATAAATCTTTCGGCTATCCATGCGGCTATCCATGCGGGTTTTGAGTTCGAATACGGCTTCAGATTCGGGGTTCTCCTCTTTTATCGGCTGCAAAACTTCAGATATGCCACACAGCTGCCTCAGTTTTTGTGGCATTCCACGCACATGTCCACGATCCCATTGAGATTTCCGCTTCTCGGCGAATGTTTCTCTTTTTTTCTTCTTCTGTTTCTCTGGCTGGTCTCCGGGGTTCAAGGAAGCAAGCAGAAGGCGGTGGTGGCCATGTGCTGCTCTTCACATCATCGACGGCAGCGGCGGCTGCATGCCATAAAACTGATGAGGCGAACTGGTTGCCAGCAGACCAGCCGTCGATTGAAGTCACTCTTTGGCTTGGGGACTTCAATCTACAGAAGATGCTGAAAGTGGTGAGTTAAAAAATAATATAAGAAAATATTGTGGGTATTATAAAAGAGGTAAGTTAGATAGTAATATTTATAAAAAGGATTTTTAAAGGATTTAAATATATATCTACTAATAGTAGACAAAGAAAACTACCTTCTCTGAGCTTCTTTAAAAGTTCCTTCCTTATATTTAATTAAGGTAACAAAATATCAATTCAAAAGATGCCATTCAAGAGGATGTTTTGGAAGTATTTAATATCTATACCTAAAAATATCCAAAATATATCCTTCTACCTAATAAAATATCGCATTTCCCTTTAAAATAAAGCATAAAATTATACTAGATTCCACAAAAACCGTGCCATATGTTCCATAAATATAGCTAGACTGTCATTTCTGATACCATATCGCCGGCTGCAATGCATATGTGAGGCAGCGGCGGCGGCGAGTGGAAAGCGCACACATGTGATATGGACAGCTGTGGAAGGAAGGAAGGCCCTTGCCAAAGGGGGTTGGCTACCACGGGAGGGAGGAAGGTAGGGAGAAAGGGAGGTACGGGAGGTACGGGAGGGTGAGGGCCGCCTAGCAGGCAGAAGCAAAAACAAAAACCCAAACGAAACGTCCTTGCCCCGCAGCAGGAAGCTGCCACAGCCGCCGCCGCTTGGCAATCATAAAAACTTGAACGATCGACACGTGTGCAGAATTTCCGCGCGCCAAGGAAACGGGGAAAAAATGCGACGGCAGCAGCAGCGGAAAATATGTATTTGAAAATGTATCGCATATGCTGGGATGGCTGGATGGATGGATGGATGGAGAGCACATTCCCAGATATCGATGCCAAATCCCAATCCCCCGGGCAGCTGTTCCAAGCCTGGCCTAGCCACCAAAAACGGTAGCCGTGCAACTTTCTATGCCCATGCAATCAAATCGCAAAACGCACCACAAACACACACCACACACAGCACACACACACTGTCGATCGGTGGTGCGGGGATGCAGCTGCCAATGCCGATGGACGGACGCTTGACTTTCATTAGCATTTCTAACGGCCAACGCAGCTGCCAAAGACGGACTCCAAGCCACTCCACGAGGCCGGCCGGCCGGGCTGCTTAGAGCCGGGAGCTGGAAGCTGGATGCTGGCTGCTGGATGCTGGACGCGAACTGGATCGATCCGAGACGACATCGTCAGGCGGACGACGGGACAAGGTGAAATCTGTCTAAAATGCACTGGGAGATTAATTGGAAATACATGTTTAAAATTTTATTTAATGAAATCATATAAAGATACAATACAATTAAGGAAATTTGTTTATAAAAAATACTTGGAAAAATGTGAAACTAACAGCAAAAAGGATCTATCATAATTAGGCCAATAAAGCATTAATTTCCATTCGGAAAGCTTTTCTTAATTGGATTTTATTCGGGTAATAAATCTGTTTACTGATTTCAACAATATTAAAAATATAATTTTTTTTGAATTTTTGGAAAAAACCATGATGTAACCCCTTACAAAATTTTAAAAAAATTGAAAATAATTTTTTTTTAATTTTTTTCATTATTTTATTCAGAATCAATTAAGATTTTAATGGCGAATCAGAATATATATGACTTTTGCAGTTCCTTCAATTTTTGGCTTTTATATGACCTGAGGAAATCCTGAAATAAGCGCATTTTATGCAGTTTAAATCGATAATTATCGATACAATTTTGGTGAAGAAATTAAAGATACAAAATAACATAACTAAGTCAAATAAGTATTATATTATTATTATTTCCATTAAAAAAGCACTTTAGTGTTATTATTAAATTTATATTATTATTATTTAAACTAGAAAAGCCCTTTTAGTGTTAGTTTTTATTGGTTTTTATTGAATCTGCATATTGAGATTTTGGGATTAAATTTGTGTGCATTTTAAACATTTTTTTACTGTACAAATTTTAATACAAATTAAAACAACTATTTTGTTTACAATTTCCAGTATTTCATTATTAATTGATGTAGCTTTTAGTGATCGGAAAATATATAATGTATTCGGAATAATTCGATTTTTGGCTATCAGATGCTTTCAAAAATTTCTGAAGCTCCAGGGCCTTTAATGAGATATGTATCTATAAATATATATATAGAGAAATCATATATAAAAAATATCAATATTTTTCGATAAATATTTATAAAAAAAATCAAAGACAAAAAATAAACTTAACACAGCCAAGAAAACATCAATTTTAAGAACTAGTTTTGATTGGATTAATAAATCAGAATATAGAGTAACAAATAAATTTTTATTTTCCAGATTCTGACCAATTTTAATTAATATAAATATGTAGAAATTTCAATGTATAAATTATTTTCGCCAGTGCATTTTCTGCAGCTGTATGATACGTTGCCCCCGCTGGCTGCATTTGCGTTGGAAATATTTTTAATTGCTATTGGAATTTTTGCATGTGCGCCTCGTGGACATCTCTCATTCGCCGGATGGCGGATGGCGGATGGCAGACGACGGCTGACTGCAGCCGGCAGCCGGCGGATTGCGGATTCGTGTGGGTTGCCAGCCGCCAGTTGCCAAAACTGTATCGCAGCAGTTGGTCGGTCGGTTTCAGATGCAGCTACTCGTACATAGCTGCCACATCAGCTGCGTGACAATTGTCCAGTTTCGAATTCAATTAATGCGGCATCGCCGCTGGCCAACTGGCTGGCTGGCTGGCTGGCTGGCCAACCGCCACAGCTGACCGTTTGACATAATAACTGGCCACATTAGCAGCAATTGGCATCGGTCAATTAACTTTTTTCCACTCTTTCGCTCGCTCTCCTTTCCCCTCTCTCCGTTGGCCACGCTTGTCGCGCCTTTCCTTATTTGCAACATTCATTGACACCTGCAATTGCGGAGTTGCAGGTTGCCATAGCATTGCATTTGTTGCTGTCGTGTTCATGTTGTTGATTGGCAATCAATTTGTTGTCCGTTTTTATGATTCGCAGTGCGTCAATGTCAACTAACTGTTTTTCCATCTCTCGCTCTCAGTCTAAGTTGGTAATTTATTATGTTGTTGCAGTGGCAACAACAGCAGTGGCAGTGGCAATGGCAAACAGGCAGTAGCATCGGCAATTAACACGGCTGCAACAGGTGAGGTTTGGCTTTTTTTGTGGCTCCAGTAGCTTCAGCTTTGGCTAATAACAATAGCGAGTGTCATGTGGGTGTTGTTTAGTAGCAGGCAGTGATGCCCGGAAATTGGAGATCGATCTAGCAATAAAAGCGGAAGAAGATACAATTTGTATAGAATTAAATCTTTGCATAACTTACTGTTAATTTTTCAGAGAAATTATATTTTGTAGAGGCTATTTTTACTTGCTAAATATATTCCCTGAATTATAGCAGACAGTGATGCCCAGAAAAATGCCATTTTGTATCTTATTTACCAATCAAAGCGGAAAAAGATACATCTGGTATAGAATTTAATCTTTAAATAATTTAATGGCCGTTTTTCTCAGAACTTATAGTTTGTAGAGGGTGTTTTTACTTGATAAATATATTATTCTAAATTATAGTAGACAGTGATGCCCAGAAATCTGTCATTTTGTATCTTATTTATCAATCAAAGCGGATAAAGATACAATTTGTATAGAATTAAATTTTAGAGTAATTTGCTGACAGTTTTTCTGGGGAATAATATTTATTTGCGTGTTATTTTTAAATGATAAATATACTTTCTAAATTATAAAATGTTGTCTTACGAAGAACTAATTAAATATGAATTGTTTTAGGAGAAATACATGCCTTCCCTCATCAGTATACGTTGCTTAGAGACCTCAGCATTATGCTTGCATCTTACTAAAAAATTATATTAAGTTACAAAAATCTTTATAAAATATATATATGTATGTACATATTATATTTGTTTAAAAACGCACAACTGTGCACCCCTACATCCACTTGCCACATCCATTGCTCCCATCGAATACCGGCGCGTGTTGCAAACGTGGCAACGTCTACCAGTTTTCAAGTCAGTCTCTCTGTGGCCCACAGAGACATATGGCCAAGATAAGCGGCATAATTATGCAAATTTGTTATAACAATCAACCACGGACAGCAACCACAGCAACTGCAATGCAGCGACAACGACAACGACAACGGCCACATTTTATGGCCAGCGTTAAATGCCGTCAACAGCAATTGCAATTGCCTTTAATGGGGCGTTAGAATCGAAGTTATAACATAATCACTTGTGATAGTTCTTTTTATTTATTTGTTTACATTTAAATGGAGCTTGCAGGCTTTGGCTTTATTTATTCCTTAAGCCCGCAGTCTTCTAGGACTCGAACAAAGCCTTCATAAATTGCCATTTGGACCAGGCTAAATAATAAACATGGAAAGCCAAGATCTTGCTGAAATTTGAATATAAACATTGACAATTGACGGAGTCACTGTCAGTGGACATGGGGATATGGGGTAGCAACAAATCAATTGCAACAGGCAGCAGTAGTACAGTAAGAGAAAATTGGGGGTAATAGAATAATTATATTTAAATTTATATATTTTATGGGGAGGAATGTTAATTAAATATAAGAATTGACATAAAGTAGGACAATGTGGCTTCTTGAGACAGAATAGGCCTCTTTCTAGGGAAGCCTAGTTACTTCATCTTAGCCGCACGGAATGCAGCACCCTCAAGGCTTAACTTAGCCTAGGTTAAGCTATGTTTTTTGTTGATTTCGGGATTTATTTACCCTTAAATTATATTCTTTTTTCATGGTATTATTCTCCAAGTGCCTTTGGTATTCAGATTCCGAAGTGGCTAGGACTCGATCTCCATTCTGGCTGCGACTACGCATGCATAAATGCCTTTATAATCATTTTGTTGAACAAAATTTAGACGTCACTTGGCTGTCAGTTGGGGCTTGATCAGCAGCAGCAGCAGCAGCCTCAGCATCGCCTGGCGATCTGGACATGGCATGGATGGCAAGCAGGAGCAACATCTGAGCCAGGGCACACCAGATCATGTCCATATTTGCATTTTTGAAATGACACATGGAAATTTTCGTTTTGTAGCAGCGAAAGGCCGGCCAACAGATTGACAGCAGCTGCAACCGATGACAACAGCCAGCAAACCTCAACAACAACAACAACAATGACATACTACGGATCGGAGCGGCCTGGAATGGTAAGCGAAAGTCGTGCGCAAATCCGAGCAGGCGACAGCATATGGATATGGATATATTCGAGTACGAGTACGGGTACGGGTACGAGTATGTTATATGGCTATATGGCCCGGTCGTTGCCAGAGATAATTGCTGTCGCATATTTTTCACGTCCACTTGTTGTCGCCGTCGTCGCAGCAGCAGCAGCCGCAACATCACCAGCAGC